>JBCFYV010004396.1:0-22139 GCA_039000515.1 Timema cristinae
CCACTCTTAACTGGATTCATCTGATGTTTGTCGAGCAGTTGGTCCTCTCGTGTCGACCGCTTGGTTGTCTATCACTTTGTACTCTTATATGGGAGCTTGTCTATCACTTGGTCCATGTCGTTTCTGCGTGTCTAGCAGTTGGTCTTTTTACAGATTTGTTCTCTCGTGTCGACCGCTTGGTTGTCTATCACTTTGTACTCCTATACTTGAGCTTGTCTAGCAGTTGGTCCAAGTCATGTCGGCCACTTGACCCACCCAGCCTTCCAAATATCTTTTTATAGCTTGTCGAGCAGTTTGTTGTCTAACAGTTTGTATGGTGCCACTCGATAGTACCACGGTGTCAGATCCACTCCCATCTGAAGCGGGCAGGAGCTCCATCTCACTCTAAGAATGAAGTGAATAAGCGGGTTGTTTTCCAGCTCAAACAACACAGCATCTCCAAGTAAGACGCTTAGAGCTCTTCAACAATAAACACAAACTATCAAGGTTACATTTTCCTTATTGTATTTGAGCGTGGCAATTCTTTTTTCCCGTTCATATCATACTCTCCCTCCTTTCTGAAGTTTTGATTATGATGATTATGTAAAGTAAATTGTCAATCTAAGGCAGAGCGCAGACAAACAATTTCAAGCTGCACAACTGTTTAGTTGGGATCATGCGCACACCAACGATTTAATTCCAACTAAACAGTTTAGGGAACTGCTGTTATTTGTGCCTTACTAATTAAATTTACTCGTAAGTACTGGGTTCATCCCCTAAACACCAAGTGTTTCTCTTACTCCCGAATGGAAATACACATGTTCGATAAATGTATTAGTTTAGTTGCCAGAAGACAGCAGTGACTTAGGGTAAGTAAAATAACTATTTAACAATACATTACAACTTATTATTTACTTATTTTACACAAAATTATGGTTATTTAAAAAAACTCACATTACATGTCGATGATGTCAGAATCTGGCGAAGGTGTGAAGCAGTAAACGAAGCTACTTAAATGTGAATCTTGTTGAGATTCTGGTGCGAATGACTGTTGTGTGTCAACACTGAGGGTAACAGATGTAAGTTGTCGGGATGTATATTGTGGAACTGGAACCGAACGGTATTCAATGAGGGTTGCATCTCAGCAGAACACATCGGGGGAGATCTGTATTTGTTTCTCTCATTGAACTTGAGCCATAGAGCTGTCTTGTTCATGTTGAGCCCGTACTTCGTCATCACCATCATCTACAGTAGCCCCATGGCTTCTTTGGTGCTGGCTGACAGATAAAACCTTTGAAAAGTTACCAGACCAAATTATGTATCCCTACACCGAACCACATGTGTTCAGCAGCTGTCAGTCAGCACCAAAGAAGCCACGGGGCTACTGTAGCTCTTCGTACTCAATGTTTCTGCTTGTCCCTAGAGGTTCAAATGTAGGCAACAGGAACAACAGTTTCTCAAAACAAACATATTTTCGGCGTTTTGGTTCTTGTTGTCCGGATTTAGTATTCCGTTGAGCTTTCAACTCTCTGGAAAAATATGTTCTCAGGTTTTGATATCTATTTCGTACGTCTTGACATAAGAAAAATAACAAATACTAGTTGTCCCAGCCGAAAAAATCACCTTCTTTTAAAACATTAAAACATACAAAGTAAAAGAAAGAACTCAAGATTAATTTATCAATTTTTTCGTTTTAAAAATTAGATTAATATAAAAAGTAAAAGCTTACTGATGAAACTATGGCACCCATGTGTTGAGAAGCTTTACATGAGTGTTGAGCTGTTCTGGGACATTTAGTAATAAAAAATAAGTTTGTCAGCACAGCTGCTCATACAATTCTGAACCGATAGTAAAAGTTGAAGTTTTAATAGCCATCCGAGTGGATTTGCAACTAATGGTCATGATTTTAATAATAATAGCTAGTAAAAAGCTAGTTGACATTTTAATTATACAAATCCTTCTGGAATATATAAAAAGTAGTTTAATTTCTGCCTGGACGCAATTTTAAAAATTCTGACAGTTAGTTGCAAACCCGCACGTCGGGACGAATGTACTGTTCAAATCAGTTCAGAAATGTAGGAGAGGTTATAGTGACAAACTTTTTAGTGTATTTGGCCACGGGCTGTTCCTTTAATGCTCTTTCGTTCGGGTATTTAATTGGTGCAAGCACAATCAGAGGCATTGTACGTACAACTTGCGATCAGTTTTGGGAGATTTTGCAACCTTTGTACGTGCCCTCAAAGAACAAAGATGACCGGGTCAAAATAGCAGAACTAACATATTACGCAAACACAGTTGGGGGCCATTGACGAATTGTTAACCAGATAGTTGTGGTTACAAAAAAATATGTTTCAATAGTTTTAATGGCACGAGTACAAGTTTGTATTTATAAATGTCGGATCAACAAATTATTCTTGATATTTAGTCTCTCCAACATAGGAAAAGGACTTGAAGATAACCAACTAAATATACCAATTGTCAGAACGATACTAGAGGAACAATTATTCCATTCTATGTCGTCGGTGATGAAGCCTTCGCTTGTAATAATATGGAATTATACATCACAATAATGTAATATTCGCATTTGTATTCAAACTAGCGACATTATAAATGAGAGCGGGTAGTAAGATTCATTTGTTTAATGTTGCTAATTTGCAAGCTATGGCGACATCTTTCTACGTCTCTGTTTAAAAAGACAACCAAGTTTGGTCAACAGACCGAGAAGGAAATGTGCACTTCCTTCCTGACAAGGAGTCGAACCTTAATCTCGAATGTCGGAACTTGTATATATGACGTAATAGTCGAACAACGTGTCAAATATGAACCACAAAACTAACTTCTAGAATAAGATATCAACCCTTTTTAATTATTATAAATTCAGGATAACAAACTTGGACCCGATTTGATCATGATAACAAATGTCACCCCAATGGTGGCGAATAAACATTAATATTTCATGATATATTTTTTAAACGCCACACGCTTCAAAAAATGTCCTTAGGCCTTATTCTAAACACAATCTGTCAGTTGCCAAAAGAATTTTCAATTAAACACACTCACGGCCCCACCGAATAGTCAAATGGCGCCCAATTGAGGTAAATATTGAGTTTAGTGACAGCACCATAAAGATACGTGAGAGAACATGAGAACATGATTCAGTTCACCGACACACTGTACGAATGTCCATTAATAAGTACTCGTGGAAGAGTTTCTGGAATAAATGTGAGAAATTATCAAACCTAGTATTTCTTTTCAGTGCCATCTTCTCGAATGCTTGTAAATATCATCTGTACCCGAGACACTTCTTATACTTTTTAAAAAAAACTTTATTTAGACATGCTCTGAGCGTTGCCATTAAATTATCTAAGGTCGTTAATAGAACAATCTACTCTAAATTGTTGTTGAGCAATCATAAATCTCGTTCCTATTTTTATGTAAATCATGGGCTGGATTCCATAAAGGTCCAAAAATTGCAGGACCAAGTCGTTTCCACAGTAAACACAAACCTAGACACGAATGTGTGGACGGGATGGGAGTTCTGGAAAAGGGGGATAGAATACCGACCGAGGTTCAGCGAGTGATGACACAACACAACTTACCCAGGTCCTGATGAAGCACATTAGTTACTCGCATGTGTAGCGCGGGTTTAATATGCTCAAGGCGAAAGAGTAAAGCCCGTGTTCCTTTTGTTTGGGATTGGTGTGTAAAGCCTTTGGTTTTAAGCCACATTCTCTGTAAACTTTGATCTATTATATTATTTTGCTTTTTATATATTTTAGATGAGCTTTCTACTTATACCATATATATATATATATATACCATAGAGGTGGTAGCGAGTAGATCTGTAGTAAGCTATTCACTGCTACGAGTCGGACAGCAGGAAATCTCCCTCCCTCGTCATCAACAACTGACTATCAGTTCAAATTCTTCAAGATCTTACTTATATTGTATCCTTGTGGCTGTCGGAAATCAGGACTGACATCTGTGGCTACTGTATGGGTCAAGGATGTGACGGTAGTAGTCAACCCCAATGAACTACTACTAGAAGTATCAGCTCCGCTGCTAACAGAAGGTGACTAAACATTTTGATGACCGTGCCAGTGGTTGATACTAATAAACCATTATCAACAAACAAACCTGTAAAATGTGCTGTTTAATAGTTCCAGAATTAACGTTTTACTTTCTCTCGACACCTTAAAGAGAAAGTATTGTGATCGTAAAAAAAATTGAACTCGATATTTGGATAAATGTCGACGTTCCATGACCCTTGAGACCAAAATAGTAGTATTCGCAATGTCTTAAAGTGAGTGGCCATATTTCTTTGTTGAGAAATCAGGACTTTTTTGAGCATTGAAAAAAGTTAACTTATAAACCAGGTTAAATCCTTCCAACATTCCGTATTTATCAGATGAGTGTATTATATTCCAATAAACTAGGAATGGGTTGTGAAATCCCAGCCTGTTCCTTTTTGAAACGTTAAACCTAATACTGTGTGCCCATTTGTTTTCTCTGCGTCGTTACAATATTGTACGGTAGATGGCACCACAGACGCTTGGCAATGCTCCTCGTCTCTCTGTCGCAGGTCCAGACAAGGTTCTTGTCCTCAAGATATTTTTGAAAGGAAGTGGTTACTTTGTGTTCTTGTCACAGCGTCCGGAGCATAATCTAGAGACGGTTTGAAGAGGAAATCTCTCCACAATACAAGCACAGTATGTGATGTTACGTAGACAAGGCAAGGTTCAGCAAACTAGCCCACATTGTTCAAAACATGGACATGAGGAATATACATTTGAACTCTTTTGTTTGTTTTTTCAACTCGGCCCAACAGTTATTATTTTTTAAGCACGTATGTCCCGCGATATCAAAAAGGTTGCAGACCCCTAGTCTCTGGTGTTACTCTTGCAATAGACTGGACTGCCGATGACAGGGAGACTGAGGTTCGATCCCAGTTGGTTGTTCCTAATGCCCTAACGTATGTATTTCGTTTCACAAATCTTACGAGTTTTTAGTAAATGTTTGTTTTAAGATAAAAGCAAGAGAAAGTGTGTGCGATGCACCGTGACATTTTTTATTACTATAAGAAAACTTATGTGTGAATTCAAATCATAGAACGTATTCACAAAAGTTTATAACTTTAGCACAAATCTTGACAGTGCTAATACGGCTATTTTAACGAGTAAGTTTAAATATGTATATTAATGAAGATGAAGGTACCTCCGAAAGTATTTTCAAAAAATTAGTTAAGAGATTACGTATTGCTTACTTACTGCTTGTGGAGTGAATAAATTAATTTATTTGATTATTTTAAGGTTTATTCTGGCATGCTGCAAGTCAAGAGTGTTGGGTTGCCATCACGGGTTTCCTTCACTGGAGGGGCTCGACATAACTTGCTTGGTCCGTTTTCTACCTTTTTTGGTACAGCCTAGCTGTAAAAGTTTTCACGATAAAAATCATCAAAATCGTTTGGGTAGAACACTTCTGGAATCATCGGCGCAAAGATGACACTAGCCCGACATCTTATACACATGTCCCCTGTTAAAAGTAAGTCCAGTGTATGATCTGAACCCCAAAAGGATGATAGTTGGGTCACAAAGCCAGGTATAAATAGAAGAGGTCGGGGTCCAAACACAATACCTGGTCGTCATGGTAACGCTGCTGTGACGTCCGATACTGGGAATAAGGGAGCTTATTGAGCTGTGAGATGAACATGTGGCCTATTACAGCCCCGTGACTTTCCAACTGTACTATTCTGTTATGTGATACTTTCTGACGTTCCAACTGTACTATTATGTTATGTGATACTTTCTGACGTTCCAACTGTACTATTCTGTTATGTGATACTTTCTGACGTTCCAACTGTACTATTCTGTTATGTGATACTTTCTGACGTTCCAACTGTACTATTCTGTATGTGATACTTTCTGACGTTCCAACTGTACTATTTGTTATGTGATACTTTCTGACGTTCCAATGTACTATTCTGTTATGTGATCTTTCTGACGTTCCAACTGTACTATTTGTTATGTGATACTTTCTGACGTTCCAACTGTACTATTATGTTATGTGATACTTTCTGACGTTCCAATAGTACTAGCTCTGTTATGTGATACTTTCTGACGTTCCAACTGTACTATTCTGTTATGTGATACCTTTCTGACGTTCCAATGTACTAGTCTGTTATGTGATACCTTTCTGACGTTCCAACTGTACTATTTGTTATGTGATACTTTCTGACGTTCCAACTGTACTATTCTGTTATGTGATACTTTCTGACGTTCCAACTGTACTATTCTGTTATGTGATACTTTCTGACGTTCCAACTGTACTATTCTGTTATGTGATACTTTCTGACGTTCCAACTGTACTATTTGTTATTGATACTTTCTGACGTTCCAACTGTACTATTCTGTTATGTGATACTTTCTGACGTTCCAACTGTACTATTCTGTTATGTGATACTTTCTGACGTTCCAACTGTACTATTCTGTTATGTGATACTTTCTGACGTTCCAACTGTACTATTATGTTATGTGATACCTTTCTGACGTTCCAACTGTACTACTCTGTTATATGATACCTTTCTGACGTTCCAATAGTACTAGCTCTGTTATGTGATACTTTCTGACGTTCCAACTGTACTATTATGTTATGTGATACTTTCTGACGTTCCAATAGTACTATTCTGTTATATGATACCTTTCAGACGTTCCAACTGTACTACTCTGTTATATGATACCTTTTTGACGTTCCAATAGTACTAGCTCTGTTATGTGATACTTTCTGACGTTCCAACTGTACTATTCTGTTATGTGATACCTTTCTGACGTTCCAATAGTACTAGCTCTGTTATGTGATACTTTCTGACGTTCCAACTGTACTATTCTGTTATGTGATACCTTTCTGACGTTCCAACTGTACTATTCTGTTATATGATACCTTTCTGACGTTCCAACTGTACTATTCTGTTATGTGATACTTTCTGACGTTCCAATAGTACTAGCTCTGTTATGTGATACTTTCTGACGTTCCAACTGTACTATTCTGTTATGTGATACCTTTCTGACGTTCCAATAGTACTATTCTGTTATATGATACCTTTCAGACGTTCCAACTGTACTAATTCTGTTATATGATACCTTTCTGACGTTCCAAGTGTACTATTCTGTTATATGATACCTTTCTGACGTTCCAACTGTACTATTCTGTTATGTGATACCTTTCTGACGTTCCAACTGTACTATTCTGTTATGTGATACCTTTCTGACGTTCCAACTGTACTATTCTGTTTATGATACCTTTCAGACGTTCCAACTGTACTATTCTGTTATGTGATACCTTTCTGACGTTCCAATAGTACTAGCTCTGTTATGTGATACTTTCTGACGTTCCAACTGTACTACTCTGTTATATGATACTTTCTGACGTCCAATAGTACTAGCTCTGTTATGTGATACTTTCTGACGTTCCAACTGTACTATTCTGTTATATGATACCTTTCTGACGTTCCAATAGTACTAGCTCTGTTATGTGATACTTTCTGACGTTCCAACTGTACTATTCTGTTATGTGATACCTTTCTGACGTTCCAATAGTACTAGCTCTATTATGTGATACTTTCTGACGTTCCAACTGTACTATTCTGTTATGTGATACTTTCTGACGTCCAATAGTACTAGCTCTGTTATGTGATACTTTCTGACGTTCCAACTGTACTATTCTGTTATGTGATACCTTTCTGACGTTCCAATAGTATTAGCTCTGTTATGTGATACTTTCTGACGTTACAACTGTACTATTCTGTTATGTGATACTTTCTGACGTTCCAATAGTACTATTCTGTTATATGATACCTTTCTGACGTTCCAACTGTACTATTCTGTTATATGATAACTTTCTGACGTTCCAACTGTACTATTATGTTATGTGATACCTTTCTTACGTTCCAAATGTACAAATTAAGTAGAATACTTGTGCTTGAATATTGGTTCTATTATTAAATTTAAAGAAGTAACAATATAATCTTATAATTACAAATCGAAATATCTAAGGTAAGAAACGATTTTTTTTATAAATATATTTTTTGACAAATCACAGCATGAGATCATTGTGACGATGTAAAACAGAGCACATTATTTAATAAATGTATTGTTTCAATTGCTACCTGTGTATCTAACAATATCGACAGGGGTGTTACCTGCTTGTCGATGTCCTTGTTCTTGTTACCGCTACCGGAACCAGTAGTGATGAGTCTCTCACAGTAGCAGCCCTCCAGTAAGACCACCCCCGAGGGTCGACTGCAGGCCTCAGACTCATAGTAGAACAGCAGGTTCTACAAGTAAACAAACTAAACTGGAACAATATTTCAGCTAATGCGATTAAACAGCCAAGCTATTATATATTTTGTTAGTTACGGTTATAAATACATTAGCCTTTAAATTGAAAAATAACACCTGGACACGGGAATTGAACCCGGGAACTTTGGTTTAGTACGCCAATGCTCTCATCCCTGAATTGTCCCGTGAGTACAGGGGGAGGACGAGCAAATATTTCGGGTCGAATGGTCTGGTGTCGTATCTCACCTGGTAGAGCACGAACCATCGCAGCTGCCACTTGGTGCTATCCGATGTCCTCTTATGCAGGTATCCGGCGAGCGAGTGGTCGAAATGTGCCCTTTCGGAAAGCATGACGAGTTGGCTGTCGTTGACTCGTACCGTGCGTTGCATTTTGGGACTCAGCATCTCCCAACAACCTTCTAGCTACCCATGACACCGTATCACGTCGTAAACATGTCTGTGGTTGATCTTCATTGCTACTGACCGAACTAAAATGTTTTGATATCTTCACTACGATATCAGGGATGGCTAAAGTATCATCTAATGCCTTATTGATGTCACTGATAAATTATTATAATTTCCACACCTTGAACAATGTTGTAACATTTACAAAGCTCCAAATATCTGAGTGGACATTCAAAACTGATTGATTGGTCTATGGTCAGAGTTGAGTCACGTGATCATATCTGAACATCCATCTCCAGAATAAAACATCGCGATTCAGACCGACTGGATATTTTATCTTAACGGGTTTAACCGTCGTAGTAAACGTTAGTTGTCATGTTAAAAATCTCGGTTCTTCAGTTCTCATTTTGAGTATCTTATTGTGGAATGAGCAATATTGCCATTCGTATCACAACAATGTAGGGTAGACAAAAGCTTGTTTATTAACAATATTATGACAACAATGAGTGATGGAAGAATTTTGATTAGTCATGTTAGTTTGACTTGTACTCGTATTTAACATTTAAAATGTAATTTAAATTCATAAAACTTGTTTGTTTTGTTGATATCAATGTGGGACACACAATCCGTAAACAATCCGTCGTTCTCGTCCGCAACAGTCACCGGAAGTACCGGCCCACTCTCCACGTGGCATCAACAATATCAACAAAGTATAAAATGTTTATTCCACTAGAGCGTTGTTACCATTGTTTTTATATTGTTGCTCGCGTCCACATAACCTACATTTATATACTTTCTACAACTAATCAAGTTATTTACAACGGTTTTTCGTTTGAGCAGCGACACAATTAGGTCAGGGACATTGTTCTTTGAGGCTTTTTCTCCGATTATCCGTGTTCACGGGCCTAGAAGTAATAACAAGAATTGATGTAAATATGAGTAACTCTCTAAGTGAATAGAAATATAATATCAAACCAGTAACAATACATGTTTTAGTTTACTAGCCGTTCAGTGAACATCTACCCTAGTTCTAGTGTTGTCACTGTATACCAACCTAACCAATCAATAACATATCATAATCATTTTGTTTTAAAATAACCGCACGGCCCAAGTTGGAATAATATTGGGTTTTCGGGCTCGGGACCACCTAGCAACGCCTCGTTTTGTCAGAGTTGTTACAATTTTACCCAGCCCAAAACACCCACCTGGGGTTTTAACATATTATATTTTGGATACAAATCAATCGTCTGATTTTTGAAAAAGGTTAGTCATTCTGTTGAAAACCTTCTGCTTCATGCTTTGAAATTACTATAAAATGTTATAAATGGTTGACCAAAACATTCTGTTCAGCTAGCAAATCATTTAGGATACCATTTTAAGGTACTTACACCGTATTAATGCTGGGCCCTACAAATAATAATCAAATGAGGTAACATAGGTTCTTGTCTTTTGACTGTAACTAAAGAAAAAAAGATTGCCAGGAATTTATGCCCCCTCTTTTTATTACTTATACACAAACAATAGATTTTTCAGTATAGTTGCCAACAATTACATTCTTGCATTATTGTTTTCCTTTATTATGTTTATTATTACTTGGCAAACTATGTTTTTCTGTATCCCTAATAATTAATATATTTGAATTATTGGTTTGATCAACCCTGGAATCTTCATTCTTATAATTATCAGTATCAACAACACATGTGTAATAGACAGAGTAGTACTAATAACAATCCGAGTAGAACGTCTATCTCCTCTATATCCTGACAGATATTAGGTAATAGACAGAGTAGTACTAATAACAATCCGAGTAGAACGTCTATCTCCTCTATATCCTGACAGATATTAGGTAATAGACAGAGTAGTACTAATAACAATCCGAGTAGAACGTCTATCTCCTCTATATCCTGACAGATATTAGGTAATAGACAGAGTAGTACTAATAACAATCCGAGTAGAACGTCTATCTCCTCTATATCCTGACAGATATTAGGTAATAGACAGAGTAGTACTAATAACAATCCGAGTAGAACGTCTATCTCCTCTATATCCTGACAGATATTAGGTAATAGACAGAGTAGTACTAATAACAATCCGAGTAGAACGTCTATCTCTCTATATCTGACAGATATTAGGTAATAGACAGAGTAGTACTAATAACAATCGAGTAGAACGTCTATCTCCTCTATATCCTGAAGTATTAGGTAATAGACAGAGTAGTACTAATAACAATCCGAGTAGAACGTCTATCTCCTCTATATCTGACAGATATTAGGTAATAGACAGAGTATTACTAATAACAATCGAGTAGAACGTCTATCTCCTCTATATCTGACAGATATTAGGTAATAGACAGAGTATGTACTAATAACAATCGAGTAGAACGTCTATCTCCTCTATATCCTGACAGATATTAGGTAATAGACAGAGTAGTACTAATAACAATCCGAGTAGAACGTCTATCTCCTCTATATCCTGACAGATATTAGGTAATAGACAGAGTAGTACTAATAACAATCCGAGTAGAACGTCTATCTCCTCTATATCCTGACAGATATTAGGTAATAGACAGAGTAGTACTAATAACAATCCGAGTAGAACGTCTATCTCCTCTATATCCTGACAGATATTAGGTAATAGACAGAGTAGTACTAGACGATCAAGTTCTAACTAACAACCAACAAGAGTATAGAAAGCTAATTGTTCTAGAAAATGTTGCTGTACCTTTTATCCATCAAAGTTGTTATACGTAGGCTATATATAGACACCACTATAGGGGTACGTCAAATTCCTAACCACAAAACTTTCTACGGCCTTGCTATTATTATTACTAGCACCGCGTCTTACTACCCGTTCGGGTTATACGCACTTACGCTAATATGTAATGGTAGGGTGATTGTGAGATGAAATGGAGGACCTACAGTTTAACGTGGGTTCCGAACCACGGTGGAGACCTGGCATTCCCCACATTCACAAGTTGTGTTTAATACACGGCCTTGCTATTAATCAGGTAAAACACTTATCTGATATATATTTTAGACAAAATCTTATAGCTATTTTCGATAAACGTCTATTTTTCAAGAATTGGTTGTTAAGTGAATTTTCTTCAAAAAATAAAAAAAGGCATACGGTATTATTTTTCATGTCAAATACACCACAGATATCCTTTCTAAATATGATTGTAGAACCATTTCCAAAAAAATTCAAAATTTTCAAAAATATTAATCAATAAACAACTCGTTTTTACGGCTAGAAGTGAAATTTTAAAAATGTCTGAAGGCCATACAATATAATGCCTAAATATGAAGTTTAAACAAAATCCATCAAACGTTTCGGTTTTGGAGGCAGTCACAGACTGACTCTTGTTGGGGTCGAAGGAACATTAGCTGTCAGTATTTAATATGATCCAAAGGTCGAAGGAACATTAGCTGTCAGTATTTAATATGATCTAAAGGTCGAAGGAACATTAGCTGTCAGTATTTAATATGATCTAAAGGTCGAAGGAACATTAGCTGTCAGTATTTAATATGATCTAAAGGTCGAAGGAACATTAGCTGTCAGTATTTAACATGATCTAAAGGTCGAAGGAACATTAGCTGTCAGTATTTAATATGATCTAAAGGTCGAAGGAACATTAGCTGTCAGTATTTAATATGATCTAAAGGTCGAAGGAACATTAGCTGTCAGATATTATAAATATGATGTAAAGGTCGAAGGAACATTAGCTGTCAGTATTTAATATGATCTAAAGGTCGAAGGAACATTAGCTGTCAGTATTTAATATGATCTAAAGGTCGAAGGAACATTAGCTGTCAGTATTTAATATGATCTAAAGGTCGAGAACAAGGTATATTTAATAGATCAGTATTTAATGATTAAAGGTCGAAGGAACATTAGCTGTCAGTATTTAAATGATCTAAAGGTCGAAGGAACATTAGCTGTCAGTATTTAATATGATCTAAAGGTCGAAGGAACATTAGCTGTCAGTATTTAATATGATCTAAAGGTCGAAGGAACATTAGCTGTCAGTATTTAATATGATCTAAAGGTCGAAGGAACATTAGCTGTCAGTATTTAATATGATCTAAAGGTCGAAGGAACATTAGCTGTCAGTATTTAATATGATCTAAAGGTCGAAGGAACATTAGCTGTCAGTATTTAATATGATCTAAAGGTCGAAGGAAACATTAGCTGTCGTATTTTAATATGATCCAAAGGTCGAAGGAACATTAGCTGTCAGTATTTAATATGATCTAAAGGTCGAAGAACATTAGCTGTCAGTATTTAATATGATCTAAAGGTCGAAGGAACATTAGCGTCAGTATTTAAATGATCTAAGGTCGAAGGAACATTAGCTGTCGTATTTAAATGATCTAAAGTCGAAGGAACATTACTGTCGGTATTTAAATGATCCAAAGGTCGAGAAGGACATTAGCTGTCGTATTTATAGATCTAAAGGTCGAAGGAACATTAGCTGTCAGTATTTAAATGATCTAAAGGTCGACAGGAACATTAGTGTGTCAGTTATTTAACATGATCAAGGTCGAAGGAACATTAGCTGTCAGTATTTAATATGATCTAAAGGTCGAAGGAACATTAGCTGTCAGTATTTAATATGATCTAAAGGTCGAAGGAACATTAGCTGTCAGTATTTAACATGATTTGTAAAGGTCGAAGGAACATTAGCTGTCAGTATTTAACATGATCTAAAGGTCGAAGGAACATTAGCTGTCAGTATTTAATATGATCTAAAGGTCGAAGGAACATTAGCTGTCAGTATTTAATATGATCTAAAGGTCGAAGGAACATTAGCTGTCAGTATTTAATATGATCTAAAGGTCGAAGGAACATTAGCTGTCAGTATTTAATATGATCTAAAGGTCGAAGGAACATTAGCTGTCAGTATTTTAATATGATCTAAAGGTCGAAGGAACATTAGCTGTCAGTATTTAATATGATCTAAAGGTCGAAGGAACATTAGCTGTCAGTATTTAATATGATCTAAAGGTCGAAGGAACAATTAGCTGTCAGTATTTAATATGATCTAAAGGTCGAAGGAACATTAGCTGTCAGTATTTAATATGATCTAAAGGTCGAAGGAACATTAGCTGTCGTATTTAATATGATCTAAAGGTCGAAGGAACATTAGCTGTCAGTATTTAATATGATCAAAGGTCGAAGGAAACATTAGCTGTCGTATTTAATATGATCTAAAGGTCGAAGGAACATTAGCTGTCAGTATTTTAATATGATCTAAAGGTCGAAGGAACATTAGTGTCAGTATTTAATGATCTAAGGTCGAAGGAACATTAGCTGTCAGTATTTAATATGATCCAAAGGTCGAAGGAACATTAGCTGTCAGTATTTAATATGATCTAAAGGTCGAAGGAACATTAGCTGTCAGTATTTAAATGATCTAAAGGTCGAAGGAACATTAGCTGTCAGTATTTAATATGATCTAAAGGTCGAAGGAACATTAGCTGTCAGTATTTAACATGATCTAAAGGTCGAAGGAACATTAGCTGTCAGTATTTAATATGATCTAAAGGTCGAAGGAACATTAGCTGTCAGTATTTAATATGATCTAAAGGTCGAAGGAACATTAGCTGTCAGTATTTAACATGATCTAAAGGTCGAAGGAACATTAGCTGTCAGTATTTAACATGATCTAAAGGTCGAAGGAACATTAGCTGTCAGTATTTAATATGATCTAAAGGTCGAAGGAACATTAGCTGTCAGTATTTAATATGATCTAAAGGTCGAAGGAACATTAGCTGTCAGTATTTACATGATTTAAAGGTCGAAGGAACATTAGCTGTCAGTATTTAAATGATCTAAAGGTCGAAGGAACATTAGCTGTCAGTATTTAACATGATCTAAAGGTCGAAGGAACATTAGCTGTCAGTATTTAATATGATCTAAAGGTCGAAGGAACATTAGCTGTCAGTATTTAATATGATCTAAAGGTCGAAGGAACATTAGCTGTCAGTATTTAATATGATCTAAAGGTCGAAGGAACATTAGCTGTCAGTATTTAATATGATCCAAAGGTCGAAGGAACATTAGCTGTCAGTATTTAATATGATCTAAAGGTCGAAGGAACATTAGCTGTCAGTATTTAACATGATCTAAAGGTCGAAGGAACATTAGCTGTCAGTATTTAATATGATCTAAAGGTCGAAGGAACATTAGCTGTCAGTATTTAACATGATCTAAAGGTCGAAGGAACATTAGCTGTCAGTATTTAATATGATCTAAAGGTCGAAGGAACATTAGCTGTCAGTATTTAATATGATCTAAAGGTCGAAGGAACATTAGCTGTCAGTATTTATCATGATCTAAAGGTCGAAGTTTTACACGTTGCATCTTGAAGGGGAACAATAATTAACTAGTGTTTGGTTGATGACGTATACTGTTCTTTTAAAACTGTAGGAAGGTTTAGAAAAAACATTTAGGATTTTATGTTTATATTAAAAAATTCAATGGAGAGGTATTTGCGGACCACTCTTTTCACGCCCTTAATTACTGATTTAAAAAAATCTGAGTTACTTAACTGCATTAGTCTATTTTCAGTTGCTACTGAATGTAACAATCAAAATACTCGACATGTAGAGAGGAAGTTTGACAGGATAAAGGCTGACTGTTGATAAAACAATGAAAGATACCTGCGATTGTCACGAACAACGGGTCGCTCTACGACAGTCACACGGGTAAATCGGTCCCGGGCTCGAGCCACACTGACCCGACTTGGATCTACGGACCCACGTCATACTCCTCACTCGGATTCTTATTGGCTGGGAGCGCAGGTCGCACCTGTAGACGGCTCACGCGCAATGCTCCGACCATGTGAGACTAACAACGGGACAAGTATTGATATTTCTTAGTAGAGTGTCCCTTTTTTAAACAACCGTAACACTTGCCAAAAGATAACTATACTTTTATTGGCTTATAATAATTGATTTTCATATAATTAGATATTTAAATAAAGTTTGAAACCCGGAAGGGAACAGTAAGAATAAAAAATGTAAATAAATGCGAATGTATAACAAAATAAAAGTGATAAAGTTGCCGTTTCATTTTAATAACACGGTATAAACTCAGCCCTCAACAAAACAGCTAGTTCAAGGTCGGAGACTCTCTTTTTGCCCCTCAGGAAAACAACCTTTTCAGTTTTGGGTAAATCATTGGCACTAATAACAATATGTGGTTAATTAAAAAGTATAATACGTCTATCATTTAATATTATTCAGTTGTTTCTCTGCAAACGAGCACAAAACAGTCGAAAATGTGCCTCATTAGTTCCATCAGGACTAAATGCAGTCTTGGTTGGCAGGTGTCAACTGTCAACGAGCCGATACAAGGACAAAGAAACCCAACCTCTCTAATCCTGGATATTTTATAAATACAAGCTTGTCAACATATTCCATCTTCATTTAACAAGTCTTCTAATTAACTGTTGCATCATCATCATCATCATTTTTGATATTGACTGTCCTCCTTTACTCCAAATTGTGTTTTGTTTAAAACGACGACAAAAAGTTGTGTTTTCTTACGTATGAGCTTTAACTTTCTCCCCATCAAAGCTACAAAGCTCAATCTTTGCTCGTTGGAAAAAAACAACTGTTTTGTGTGTTATTTCAAATTTTAAGCCAAAGCGTATTTTTTCAACGTCAAAGTCAAGGTAGACATTTTTTTAAACCAATTTTATTAAATTTAAAAACCCAAGTCCAGTTTTTATTTCTTGTGGCTATGGTGCATGTGGGGAGGGATATTTTTTAAAAATTATGTGATTTTAAGAGTTAAAAAAATGATTCAAAGGCGTTCAGGGGCTTTATGGGTCAAAACTTTTAAAAAATACTTCACTGAAGTTGCACAGATTTTGCAATTCTTTTTAATAAAATAAATTGTATGTAATTGTTGTAGTTTTTAAATACTGAAAGTTGTTCACAAACAAAATGTTATGAAATTTATTTAATTGTTTAACATTTAAGCTAACAGGCTTTTTAACAGGGAAGTATAATGTTCACTCTAATAAACATTCTCCACATATAACAACAATTATTTATACAATTGAAGGTTTAAACCAAATATAATATAGTGGACTAGGACAAAACACAATAATAAATACCTTAAATCTGACAGTGGCGCGCCGACTGTTGACATTGGAAACTACTGGAACATTCTCTGGGTGTGCGAGGCTATCAATGGCGCACTCTAATCCTCTACTAAATATTTAAAATAAACACCAACAGTTGAAATCATTCAATGAAACGGACAATAAAAACCCACAACTATTATGTTTCCACCTACCTTTGGAATATAATTATAAACTTACAAAAAAAAATCAATAATTGTCAATAGTTAAAGAGGTTCTGGAAGAATTTAATTTTCTGAATGTTTAAAGTTTATACTGGAAGACTGATGTGTGTATATGTGTGTGTGAGAGAGAGAGAGAGAGAGAGAGAGAGAGAGGAAAACATAATGTTGAAGATCTGGCTATAAATATTCTGACAACTTTTCTCACCTCGGGATATAGGGAGGGGATCGAAGATACTGACAAATAATATAAAATATAATAAACAAATCTGAAAAAAAAAAATCTGGGTGTTTTCAATTAGAAAAAACTACCCTATAACATCTTAAATAAACCAAAGACATTAATATCTATACTTGATATAAAGACACTCTCTCCCTATTCCCTGCTGCTCACTGGATACATATAACAAAATAATAATAATAATAATAATAATAATATAACAATACTTGAGGCTCACAAAGAAAAAAATAGAGCACGAAGCATAAATGACAACACTTGTTTTATTGCCAAATTAATTGTTTTTATACACAATTATGTTGCATCATCTACCTGAGTGGATCCACTTACATTAAAAAAAACAATAATAATCTCTAAACTACCTAAATAGCAATACCATACTTACGGGGAGATTATAGTCCTATCAGAGGTTCAAATGATCTTAATGATTCTTGAATCAGTAGGGAAGATTGGTGATGCAAACTTACAAATAATAAAGATGATATAAAATAAAGTTCTTGAAGATAAAAGCTGAGAAACACATTTACATGGTTTGTAGAAAAAGAAAAAAACGTTGAAGAATTTAATTAAATTTATTAAGTTGGTCGAGCCAAATTTATAAAAAAATGAAAAAATAAAATAGCCTCGACCATTAGCTTATATATGGTAACTTTCCTGCATTGCTAAACTGACGAAAACACTATTATTTTAGACTTTACGGAGTACCTGAAATATTTTCCACAATTCACAAATGGCTATTTCTTTTATTCTGTCCCGATTGAAAATCGAACACCGCGGCTTGTTCCTTCCAAACTACACTAGTCACATAATGAAAGTATCTTTACAACAAAGAAACTAAAACTTCAAACAATGTAATAAAATGAATGTTCATTGAAATCTATCTCAGATAGCTAAAAAAAAGTAGAATAATAAATAATGACTAAAAAAAGTCAATCATATAATAAGATTGTTTCTAGTTTTCAAACACAAAATAATAAAATAGACTCTTTAAAACTCGCCGTCCATTTTAACACTGAAAGACGTCATCGGTCCGCCTACGGTTGGCAACGAGACAAAAAAACTAGCTGCCACTCGGGTAGTAATGGGCATAATCGAATGATTTTAAGAATCGAATAGTCATTCGATTCTTTGAAAAACAATCGAATGAATTGAAAAAATCATTCGAATGATTTTGAGAAGTAGTAAAGAGTCGGTAATAATCGGATATTTACTACTTCTAAAAGTAGTTACTAGTTGCTCGTTTTGCTTTGTGCTACTATTCTCTTTTATAATCGAATGAATCATTCGAATGATTTTAAGAAGTACATAGTAAAGAGTCGGTAATAATCGAATATTTACTACTTCAAAAAGTAGTTACTAGTTGCTCGACAATCGACTTGAAACTTGAAACTTCAAATTGAGACTTGAGACTATAGACTTTAGACTTTAAATTTTAAACTTGAAACTTGAAAACTTAAACACCTTAAACCTTTAAAAATCGGTTTAAAACCTTATAAACCTTTTTACAACCTTTAAAATCTTTTTAAGCCCTTTTAAACCCATTTAAACCCTTTTAAACCTCACTCTTCAGTGAAAACGGAGAAAATGTAAAAATCATTATTAAAATATTTTTTTAATGTGTCTTACTAGATGAAAATTGATTTAGATATCTATGGTTCTAAACACATTTCTCGAATAAATATTGGAGATATGTAGTTAAAATATAACTGATAAAATTTGTAATGCAATTACTTAAATAAATTATTAATTAATCACCCCTTGGATTAACTCATTAGATATTGGTCATGGTATGGTCAAGTACAGGTTTTATTTTTAGTACTATTTAAAATAATGTGTAGTTTGCGAACGAATAATTTTAAAGATACGCCCATCATTGTGTGCATGGTCTATAGCGCTATTTTAGCATTAGACTAGACTACGGATGATCATTAAACTACAAAATATACGGCACAGTTTATTTATTTTCCAAAGAATTCCTTCAACTCTGGCAAGTAGTGTTTTATTCACAACACGTAAATTTATAGATTTACAAGCCTTCACAATGGTTTGGAACCAAGGATAATCTGTAGGTCCACCATTTCATCTCCTAATCACATTATCACTATACAAAACTTAAGTTAGTTCAAATCGAGCAGCTAATAAGACGGAGTGATGATGATAATAATAATATTAATTATAATAATGATCTTATAATTTACATAATTTGACATCGGTGTAATAGTATACAAGGCAGGATGGAGTCCGCAAAACTTTGTAATACAAAATGTATTTCACAAACAATAGACCTAAAACACCAAGATTGTGAATTATTGAACAATATATATACATATCTTATACCTATATATATTACACCTTCAATTTGGTTATCTGAATCTCTTTGAACTATACCTAAAATTTGAATGACCTACCCAACTAAGCTAAAAAATTTAATTTGTGAGTGTAATTGATAAAAAATGTATTATTAAATTATAAGTTTGGATTTAAAAAATAAATTTAAGATTAATACAAAACAGAGATTTATGTATTTATTTGTTTATATATTATGTATACAAGAAATAATAACTAATCAGAAAGTACTTTAAATGAACTAAATGATGCATCATATATATACTATTTATATTATATCTTTATAATTATAGCAAAAAAAGTGCCTTTTCAAGAACTTAAACATTGAATTATAATAATTAAACTTTACTACTTTCATCATACACAATGAGAAATGTAACTTATATTTCACACATATTATGAACCAAATATTTTTGTAATACCTCTTTCTGTGTCCTAGTTTGCTAATACTTCTTGACATATTCATCCCATTTTCAAATCTACGGCTTAATTTCTCTCGCAGAGTAGAGACCTCTGCTGAATAAACTATGTAATATACTGTAATAGTAAACATAGTCTATAAATTAAATCGGACGAATTTATTGAGAAGCATTAGGAGAATATACTATACAAAGAGGTATCAAAACAAGAAAATGTCACAAAAATGATAATATAAAAATCTCAAAATCAAAAGAAATATGTTGAGACGCATTTATAAAATAAAACACAACCTGATTTATTGAAAAAGAGAAAATATTAACGAACCTATATTTATTTTAACTAAGCTGTTCACAGATTTAAATTGGTTTCATAAAATATTTTATAAAATTAGGATATTATAGATTTCAGTGAAAACGGAGAAAATGTAAAAATCATTATTAAAATATTTTTTAATGTGTCTTACTAGATGAAAATTGATTTAGATATCTATGGTTCTAAACACATTTCTCGAATAAATATTGGAGATATGTAGTTAAAATATAACTGATAAAATTTGTAATGCAATTACTTAAATAAATTAATAATTAATCACCCCTTGGATTAACTCATTAGATATTGGTCATGGTATGGTCAAGTACATGTTTTATTTTTAGTACTATTTAAAATAATGTGTAGTGTGCGAACGAATAATTTTAAAGATACGCCCATCATTGTGTGCATGGTCTATAGCGCTATTTTAGCATTAGACTAGACTACGGATGATCATTAAACTACAAAATATACAGCACAGTTTATTTATTTTCCAAAGAATTCCTTCAACTCTGGCAAGTAGTGTTTTATTCACAACTCGTAAATTTATAGATTTACAATCCTTCACAATGGTTCGGATCCCAGGATAATCTGTAGGTCCACCATTTCATCTCCTAATCACACTATCACTATACAAAGCTTAAGTTCGTTCAAATCGAGCAGATAATAAGACGGATGTGATGATGATAATAATAATATTAATTATAATAATGATCTTATAATTTACATAATTTGACATCGGTGTAATAGTATACAAGGCAGGATGGAGTCCGCAAATCTTTATAATACAAAATGTATTTCACAAACAATTGACCTAAAACAACAAGATTGTGAATTATTGAACAATATATATACATATCTTATACCTATATATATTACACCTTCAATTTGGTTATCTGAATCTCTTTTAACTATACCTAAAATTTGAATGACCTACCACACTAAGTTAAAAATTTTAATTTGTGATTGTATTTGATAAAAAAATTTATTATTAAATTATAAGTTTGGATTTAAAAAATAAATTTAAGATTAATACACAACAGAGATTTATGTATTTATTTATTTATATATTATGTATACAAGAAATAATAACTAATCAGAAAGTATTTTAAATGAACTAAATGATGCATAAGACATAAGACGTAAGACGTAAGACATAAGACATAAGACTTAAGACGTAAGAAATAAGACGTAAGACGTAAGATATAAGACATAAGACTTAAGACTTAAGACTTAAGACGTAAGACTTAAGACTTAAGACGTAAGACTTAAGACGTAAGACTAGGATTTTGTTGTCTTACTATCCATCACTTACTGTTTTCGGTCAGTTTGAGAAAACATTTACCAACATCCTACATGGAGCGCCACAACAGCCGTGACCAAGTTATTACACTAGAAGGAACTCGTGATCCAAATGTACTGTTAGACTTTTTAATGTTAGGTTAGGTTAGGTTAGGTTAGGTTAGGTTAGGTTAGGTTAGGTTAGGATTTTGTTGTCTTACTATCCATCACTTACTGTTTTCGGTCAGTTTGAGAAAACATTTACCAACATCCTACATGGAGCGCCACAACAGCCGTGACCAAGTTATTACACTAGAAGGAACTCGTGATCCAAATGTACTGTTAGACTTTTTAATGTTAGGTTAGGTTAGGTTAGGATTTTGTTGTCTTACTATCCATCACTTACTGTTTTCGGTCAGTTTGAGAAAACATTTACCAACATCCTACATGGAGCGCCACAACAGCCGTGACCAAGTTATTACACTAGAAGGAACTCGTGATCCAAATGTACTGTT
>JBCFYV010004397.1:0-21126 GCA_039000515.1 Timema cristinae
ACCGGGGGGTTTATTGGCAACATTTAACCATGCTCCTCAATTTCCACTTCCTTTCATCATAGACCCAAAAAAATTTTATCATAATTGAAAACCACTTCTGCTATATCATGATTTCATTTTCGATAGTAAATGCTGCAAAAAATTATATACTTAAAAAAAACTAAAATAACAGTTTGAAACCCACAAATACTTCAAACAAAAATAAAAAACAATACCACTGTCACACATTTAAATAGCCCTCTCCCCCACCTCATCCCTATTCCACCTGTGCATCCTAAAAGGGTGGTAAAAATGTTACCAATAAGATGATCATGTTTTAAAAATGCAAGACAAAAATTAAAAATAGTTGTTTAATTAGTTATAATTTTCTAGCTTTTACATATACTATAATCTCCAAATATCAAATGTTTTTATTTAAAAAATTTTTTACTTAAACTATACTAAATTATTTAAATAAATAATAATTGTATAAAAAATTTTCATATTGGACAGTGCTTTGTTGCTATATGTATTCAACAGACTCGGGGTTTAGGCCGCGATTTAATTGCCCGTTATGACGAGGGGCAGGGGGGGGGGTGTTGCAACCCCATGGGACATTGAGAAAGTCATTAAAAAAAGCCCTACCCCTTCTTTAAAAGTAAGTAGAGTCTTTAGATGAAAAATTTTACTTAAAACAAGAAAATTTTAAAATATAACAAATAGGGGTTTTTAAATTAATTTATAGCCCATTTATACAAATTTTAATATTTAAAAAATTTTAAAAATTGATATTTACTATTTTGCACAGAAAAAAATTTAGCTAAAAAACTAGTCATTTAATCACGTATTGGTGCAAGACTACATACCCGAGAGTAAGTCACTGAAATTCACCCTTTACAAAAATGTCTTCTCAAATTAATATATTTTTCTTATTCAGACACCATTTTTTGAAAAAACATATTTTTAACCTCAAGGATTTTTATTTGAATAGTGTTTCAACTTTACAGTGGTAAGTTTTTTCATACTTTAAAAGGATATTACTGAAAGCTCAAAGCCAGGTCGAATTACGGGGCCCCTGCTGTGCGAGGGAGTGGAGTTAATGAATACTCAGAGACAAGTCACCAGTAACTCGGGGAACTACAACGCCCAGTCCTCTTTTCTCGTCATCTTTCTTCAAGAACAACCTCTCGAGCACACAAAGGGGGTTGTAATTATCTTGGGGGGGACACATTAAAGAAAGAAAAAATAGAAAACGGCGTTTTTACCTCGTTTCTCTTTCGGGGTTTTACGGCGCTGGACTGGTTTCTTTTTTTTAACCAAAGGTCCGGGCCCAAACGTGGGCCTTTTTCTACCACCAATAAAGTTTCCATTTTGAGTTCAAAAGAACAATTTTATTTTCAGAAAAAAAAAATACTATTTTTATAAAAATTCACTAATCCACTAGTAAAAGTAAATAACCTAGAGAAAAAAATGTTGAGACTTTATTTTATGAAAGGTTTGAATCTACATTTGGCCCCCTGCCCCCTTTTTAAACGATCACCATCTTTTTAACGTCAAATCTTGTTTAAATCTGCGGGAAAACCAATAATTTTAGGGCCTTTGTAAAAATTAAAAACGTTTTTAAAAAGTCTGAAATTGACATTTTTAAACGAAGTAAAAAAAAAAAATTAAATTTTAAAACCTTTTTAAAAAACTTTTAGCAAAACTTTAACGTCGACAATGTTTTTTTAAAAATATATTTTTTTTTAACAAGGTTAAAAAAGTTAGATTACAAAAATTTTCAAATTTAATTATAAAAATAAAATATTTTATTGGTTAGAAACCCCCCTTTTTCCCTTACAGTTGGGCATTTTGAAGGGGGAGGCATATTCACGACTTCGCCCCCGATGATCTCAGTGATTTTAGACATTGAATTGGTAGGTAACTTGAAAAACTGTACTCTAGCTAACAATCCCACCACATCCGTCCAAACACTAATTTTTAGTACAGTACAAATGTATTAAATTTTACATTCTATAATACAAAAAAAATTTTTTAGTTTCCTAGATTAAAAGGCTAACAATGTTAAATATTTTTAAATATATTTCCCAGACATAGAAATTTTTAAAAGGGGATAACGTTTTTTTTTTTAAAATCGGGAAAGTCTTAAAGTCTTCATTAATCTGTATTCATTGGAAACAAGTTAAGATTTGAATTTCAGTAAATTTATTTTGGGGAAGTTGTACACTTTAGAACAGCCGGGTGGGTTTAGCGTTCCCACTGACTGGGGAAATCACGGTTCAATCAGGCTGTTGAAAGTATCATTGGGTTTTTATTATCACTGGAGAACGGGTGATTTTTTGTCTAACTTAGTTTATTTGAGAAAAATCAGTGTTTCAAAAATTCAAAAAAATTTCAAAAAAAAAATATTTGTGGCGTAATTTAAAAAATAAATTTTTTCCATATTTTCATTAAATTTGCTAGTGCACCTTCACTTTAAACCCTTTCACCCTTACTCTATTATAGAAATATTAAAATTATGAAAGATGTGATACCCAAAAAAAAAAACTTACGGTACCCCCATTTTTGCTGAGCACCATTGAATTACATACTGATAACAGTCGGGAATGTAAATGATGTAGGTTTTTTTCTTGAAAAAAAAAGGTGATCTCTTTTAGCAAAAAATTTTAGTTTTGTGTTGTGTTCTTTATTTAGTGAAATCTTACATTCTGTTTGGGTTGTTTGTTTTTTTTATTTGTTTATCTCACCTTACTCCCTTTTGGGTATACATGATGTGTTTTAAGTGCAACTATTTAGGGAAAAAAAAAGGTTCAATTTAGGGGGAGGGACTCCATTGGGTGAAGGGAGAGTAAAAAAGTGTTTAGAAAAAACCCCCTCAGTAAAACCCACCCAAAAATGCAAAACCCAATTTCTGCGTCGCGGCAGTCCATTTTTTTCAAGAGTTTCCCTTTTAAATTTAGCCCATTCGTCCCAAAAGGGCATTGTTTGGTTGTTTTTTGGCAAATTGTTTTAAAATTTTTTGATCGTAATCATTTCATGTTTTTTCTGTCTCAAAAAATTTATTTATTTGATAATTTTTTGTTATCGTTTATATTTTTTTCTGTTGTCAACATCCTTTTTCTCAACTTACACACAGCCTACAGCGATGAATAAGGTTCATTGGATAGGATTTTTTTTTTGCGACTTCTGTATAGCATACTCTTTTTACTTTTAAAACAATGGTTTTTTTTAATGTGAGTTAAATAAAGTTGCTTTTGCAATGACTATAAATTTTTCTAAGGGTAACGTTCCAGAGGGATTGTCTTGTCAAATCTGTATTTACTATTACTATGTACTTTTCAAACCCTTTTATTAACAATTTTTTAAAATTTAATTTTACCAAAAATTAATAGATCCCTCTAACAATTTTTGAAGTGATCTTCCACTGGCCCAAATTTTTTAAAAATTAAAGGCTTTAAAAAATCCATTAGTATATTTTATAGAAAGAAAATTTTTTAAAAAAATTAATCCATTTTAAATTTCTTGAGGGGCCCTTGCTCGATTTATTTATTTAGATGCCCCTAAAGCTATTTAGACGTTCTAATGTTTTTTTTTCTTACATTTCATTATTATAGAAGATATAGGGGTGGCTTCTCCAGTTAATTTTTAAAATTTTAATGCCAAAAAATTTTTTAGTTCTTTTAAAAGGCAATCTTTTATTTAAATATTCAATACTGCGAAGTGTGGAAATTTTATTAGGAGAGAGAAATTTTTTCCCGGGGGGGGGCTAATTGCCCATGGGCATCCCCCCCCCTTACCCGCTTTCCCACCCCCCACTGACCCAAAGTTTTTAAATAATTATTTAAATATATTTTTCTTTATGGAAGCTATTCAGAGTAGCCTTTCCCGGGTTTTTTTTTTTCCATATCTTTATATTTTTTTAAAGCGATCAAATATAAATCTGAAGTTATTTAAGCTATTTTTAATTGTAATAAGAATTATATGCACCCTTCCCCACGAACAATGATTTCTTACAGTGTGGTGTGGTGGGTGGTCCCTCCCTCTTGAACATAATTTTTGAAAGAAAAAAAAGGGGGGGCCTCCCTTCCCTTCTGTGACACGTCTTGGAAAAAAAACGGGAAATTTTAAAAAAAAAGTCCGGTAATTGAAAAATTTGCGACTCAACAAAGAATTTTTGTTTTGGGAAAAAATTAGTGACAGAAATAAAAATAATTTTAAAAATGTTTTTTTTTTGGTTCTCAACTTTAATTTAAACGAATAGTCGTCAAACTTTGAAATAGAATTTGTTTCCCAAAGTTTAATGGGGCCTTTTTTTTTGGGAACTCAAGAAATGGGTAAAGGAATGCCAAAAATGGCCCCCGATCAGATTACCCGGGGATCTCGGATCCCAGAGTTTTATTTCTTTGGTACAAGTCAATTAAAGTGTATTTAGGTTTCCTAGGATTTTTTTGTTTGCATAGTTTTAGATACGTTCATTTACAAAAAATAAATTTATTGAAATATTTTTTTTTGAGATAAAATAAAAATAAATAAAAGTTAAAATCAAATTTTTTTTTAAAAATTATTAAAAACAATTTTTATTTTTTTTAATATTAGTGAAGAGCTAAATGTTTTGTTTAATTTTTTTTATTACGTATTGTTTTAATTTTCCCAAACAAAAGGCAATTTTCCATTTCCTATGAAAGTACTTTAAGGTTTACTTTACATAAGGGTTAATTTCCAATTTTGTCATTTCCCCGCTACTATTTAAGATACGAAAAATACTTAGAACTGAAATTTTTTTGTCGTTAAAAATAAAAAATATTTTATTCGAAACATTTTTCAAAAAACCAATATTTTCTGAATATAAAAAAATTTAAAAACAAAATTTGGAATTTTTTTTAAAATTTGAAATTTTTTATGTTTTTGGTGGACAAAGATGTTCCCCCCTTTTATTCATTTCTGCAAGTGTTCTAATAACTATTGCCGGGAAAAAGGGAATTAAATAGCTAGCAGTGTATATTATTTCCTTTTTAGACCTTTGGAGTTTTTTCTGAAAAAATAGGGGAACTATTATTTGTTTCAAAAACAATACAATTTTTTAGTAAACATTCCATTTTAATATAAAGATGGAGAAAGACGGTGCGGTGCACGTCGTCCGTACCATTTTTTTTTAATAAGTAGATAACAAGTTATTGAAAGGGTTTGGGTATTTTTAAGGTTTATTTATTTTCCAAATTTCAACATATTACCTAATTTTTAAAAAAAAGTTTATTTTCCCCATTATCTTTGAAAATAAAATTAACGAGTGGTTGTGTACTGAGTGACCAAACGCTCAGCCATCAGATGCCTTTTTTATCTGTTTTTTTTTCGTATTTTTTACTTTGGGGTGAACTACAAAAAACTATTTCAATCGCGAAAATTTTTATAAAGTCCCCGGTGATTTATAAAATTACCTCAGTCAGGGTTAAATGTTAAAAGCTAAGAAAAGGTTTGATTATTTTGAGTTATTTTTTTAAAATATATTCAGCATAACTTATAGGTTTTAAAAATCAAGGGAAAATGAAAAATACCTTGAGTTTATATTTTCACCAAAGGGGATGGGTTATATTAAAAAAATTATGGTAAATTTTACTTTATTTTTGGTGATTCATACATTCACCAGAATTTTTTATAAAATAAAAATTGAACACATTCGCAAAATATATTCAACTATTTTCTTCATATAAGTTATTTATAAAATTAAAAAAATGTGGATAAAATTTTTTTTCGAATGTCAATAAAACGCTCCGAAACAATCATTTACCCGCATTTGCCCACTTAAATTTTTGTGATTTTTATTAATTATTTAAAAAAAATTGTTTTATATAATTTTTAGGGAAGCAAATAGAAAATTTATTTACACACCCTTAATAAACTCTATAAAAATCACAATCCCCAAGAATACAAGACTTTGAGTTTAGGTAACTTTTCAAAAAACACAGTCAAAAATTTTTAAATTTTAACTATTCAAAATTTTTGAGATTATATATTTTTTTTTTTGCAATAATCACAAAACAATTAAAAAACAAGTCAAAATTGAGGTAAGGGGTTTAGCCTATATTTGCTTTTGGAAGCCAAAAACTAAAGCTTTCGCCCCTTTAGGTTTTTAAATTGAATTTCAAGGGCCTTTGCCTTACATTTGTCGTTTTTGGGTTTTATCTTAAATAGCCTTTGTTTGTAAGGTGGATTTCTAATGGGCATGGATGTCTGGGTTTGATCAAAGCTCGGGGGAGACAATCTAATAGAATGGCTCATTTTTTTCCCATTGGCTAGCCCAAAAGCATCGTCTTGAAAATTTCTCGCCTTTACCCACATTTTCCAAAAAACAAAAGGCAATAACTTCCTCCGGCACGTGAAGTTGGCCCCTTTCACTTGTATTTGTGTGTTTTTGTTAATGCGCGTAATTTCTTTTGTCCTTGCTTATGTTTCAAAAAGTAAATTTTTCTTTTAAAACAGCTTTTTGGGTGTCATTTTCCCTTTTCTGGGGGGAAAATTCACTTCAATAAGGGTCAACCCTATTAACCATGGGGAGTTGTCCCAAGTAAGAAAATTCCCCGGATCAACAAAGACCCCAAGGCTCAACTTTAATATTCATTTTTTTTTTCAAGAGCCAATATAGATTCTTCTCATTATCCTACCGTAAGCATTTCTGGCAAAATCTCTTAGTATTCCTTGAACAGCCTTTCGCAAAATGTGTGAGGAAGTGTCCGACAAAGGGTCCCAAAATTGAGGGAGTGAGAGCTTTGCCACTTTTTTTCCCTCGACCACTATTTCTTTTGGGGAAGTTTCCCCTTTCAAGCTCCCCCCGTTTCTATGTGCTTTGGGAAAAATAGCATAAATTTAATTTTCTCTCTATCAAATTTTTTCCGTAACCAACAGGCTTTTGAGCACAAGGCCCATGTCTTTTTTCATTATTAGTCAACCTAGGTCTAAAAGGGTTCTTTTTTCTTCACTTTTTCGGCAGATTCTTGTTTTTTTTCAAATTTTACGAAGTTTCCCCTCTCCATCTTATTATAAACCCCGGGGCTAAACTTGGGAATTTTTTTGTGTATTTTATTAAAAGGATTTTGTATTTTAAGAAAATACAGCAGCATGATTCTAGAAAAATAGGACAATTAGGCAAAAATGAAACCCCTTTTTCTCACGGATAAGGTAAGACAGGGTGAAACCCATGGCCCCCATGCCATTTATTTCGGCCAACCAACTAAATGAAATTTTTCAAAATAAAAATTCCTAGAATTTTTATATACTTGACTAGGTTGTCGCGAAATTATTAAAAATTTTTTTAAGGGCGAAAGCATTTAAATTTATGCTTAGTAAGTTTTCCCATACTTCAACACACTTGAATCGAGGTTTTTTTTAGGGGACTTTGTTAATAATTGTTTTATACCGTATCGTAAAACCTTGTGTTAAAAGCGTGAAAGTTTGGTAAATGTCTTGATTGAAAATTAAGCAGGGTCACAGATATTGACGTATTATTTCATGAAAATTTTTTAAAATTTTAAAAAATGGCAACTATTTTTTATAGCCATTAGAGTTTTCTGGGCATAACATCAACCCTTCAAATGACATATTTGCTCCAGGTGTGACGTAAGAATTCTAAATTTATTTAAAAATGTCTTTCTGTACTCCGGATGGACAGTCAAGGGCAAGGGACAAAAGGTATTTGTATAAATTTGTCTACCTGATTTAAACAAACAAGGAAAAGTGTCCCCTCCTCACAAAGCATATGTGATAACTTTGCCCCCCAACACACTTTTTGCATATCCTGCATTATAGGTTACACCATAAAATTTGGTTTAAAATATTTGGCAAAAAAAAATCTGATACGGACATTAGGCAAACAGAGAACTCATAATCAAGGGGGCTCATCACCGACAATTCAAAGGATTTCCCCAATGGGAAAACCCAGGCCAAATATGGGGACCGGGTTTTTTCTGCAGCAAGGCAAGGTTTTTTAAAATTTCAGAGGGAAATCAAGAGAAAAAAAATTACATCTCAGTTTAGCAAACAATGTATAGTTTCCAGGGAAAACTAAATTATTATAATTTGAAGTTAAAATGTACTAATTTCTGCGTGTAAAGAAATGTTTCCCTCACTGAAATTTTTCCCGCAGAAAATTGGGCACATCAGCCCCAATCAGGAAACTTTTGAGAAGATTGTGATTTAATTGTACAAATTCCCATTCAAGTATTTCCCCAAAACTTATTTTTATGTTTGGTTAGAAGGGTTTGGGGAAGGGAAATGGTAGCGTTATCTTTACAAAATTTACAAACAATGTATCAGTATTCCCGGCAAAACTAAGATTATTATAAATTTTGAAAGTTAAAAAAAAAAAAAAAGTACTAAAAAAAATTTCTTTTTTTTTCCTTAAAAAAAAAAAAAAAAAAAAAATGTTTCCCTAAAAAAGAAATTTATTCCAGCTAGAAAAATATGCGGGGACATAGCCCAACCAGGAAACTTTTAGGAAGATTTTGATTTAAAATTTTGACAAATTCCCATTCAAGATTTTTCCCAAAACCCTTTTTTTGATGTTAGGTTATGAAGGAGTTTGGCAAAGGGGAAAAGGAGCGTCATTCTTTACAAAATTAAATAAATATTATTTTCAATTTTTCGATATTTTTTTTTTCCGGGGGGGGGGGGGGGGGGGGTAATCAACCCTATCGCCCCTCGGAATCCCCCACGTTTAAGAATTTGATATGTATTTGCTATTTTTTAAACACACATATTTGTACTTATATATTTATTATTCTGGCCCCCTTGCCCCCGGAATATTTCAGCCCCCCTCGTTAAAAAAAAAGATCCTATACGTACTCACTTTTGTGCAAAGGAAGATTTTTTTTTTTTACAAAGGTTTTATTGCAATCTATTCAAAATACAAATAAATTTTTTTCCTTTTTTAAAAATATTTATTATTTCAAACGGTTTTTTTTTTTTAAAAAGTCTTGACTTATTTAAAGTTTTCATTTTTAGTTGGGTTTTTTGATTTGCAATGGGGAAATTTTTGGTAAGAAGGGTTTTATATAAAATCACCAATTTTTTTTGTTGGTCAACATTGATAAATTTTAATTTTACCCGGTTGTTTATAACAGGGGGCCCATAATATGAAAATTTGAAAACAAAAAAACAGTCTAAATGAATATTTTAAAAATGTTCTTTTGGGGTCCACCACCTTTGTGGTTCTGTAAAAAAACGCTATAATTATCCATATAAGTAATGTTTTGATGGAACGGCATAACTAAATCATTCACAAACAGTCCAAAGATGTGATGTGGGACTCTCATTAGTCCCGTTATCTGCCCCCAGCAACTTTGGTTTTTTTCCTTTACAATTAAAATCAGTTTGCAATTGCTCCAAAAGCTCTTTAATGGGATGAAAAATTAAAAAAGAAAAAAAACGTAAAAAATATTTCTTTTAACCTGCGTCTTACTACCCTTCGGGTGTTATGTTATGTACTAATTAAGTAAGGGTTTTGGGGTTAGGAAGGTTATATCAATATTAAGTATGCCCCCATTTAGTGGAGGGGGGTGTAAACCCTTTGGAAAAACCCCCTCCCGTACACCCGACCTAATTTGAACCTTTAAACTCCCCCTATCGACGTCAATCTATTCGAAGAGAGCTTTAGATACGCGGCCACCAAAATGGGGGTATAAAAAAAAAAAAATCTCTTGTGATTTTTTTAGGACTGCAATTAATTCCCAAAATCCAAAAATTTTGTAATTAATAAAATTACCCTTTTTTTATTCTGGGTTTAAACCATCCGGGAAACATGCATTTTAATAAAGCTAAAAGAGTTGGAAAGGGTAAATAAAACTTATTAAAAAGTACCCCCAAATTTTAAGGAAAGGATGGGGAAAACATTTTAAAAAATACCATATACACCCGGGCCGGGGGTTTGAACCCCCATGATAGTCAACGGGGAAACCCCGTTAAATGACTAGCGTGTACGCTTTTCAGTTTAGGTTTTTTTTACAATTTGTAATATACAGTTAGGATTCCGAACCATAGAGTCTTGGAAGAAAGATATTTTTTAAAAAAAAAAAAAGAACAGTATTTATATCTTTATTTTATGGATTTTTTAAATTGCATTTATAGGGGTTTATCAAAAAAAAAAGTTGAAGATATAAAAAAATTTTTAAACCTGTCAAAGAATGGTTCTTTATGAAAGTTTTTCAACACATTTATTGTTTTCACTGAGGTTTTCCCATACACCAAAAAGCAAACGTGGCAATTTGTTTCGAAACACCTTTAATTACCCAAATCCTAAATTTAGTTTATTTGGAATATTCAATCGGGCATGTTTTAAAAAAACTCAGTTTATTAGGAAGTATTTTATATTTTCCTAGCTGTAAATTTATTTTTTAGATTAAAAATTTTAAAATTTAGCTTTTCATTTTTACTTGAAAAATAGATAATTAAATGGAAATTTCTTTCTAAATTTTAAAATTTTAGACTACCTTTTTTTCCTATTTTTTTAATTCTTTCCTCGTCTTTTTTACGTGGCGCAAAAATGTAGATGTGATTTAATATAGCCCTTTTCTGTCAAATCCCGAGTTTCATTTTGCTTCTCAAAACAAAAGTCAATAAAACTGTAGCATAAAATTCTAAGAGTTATTTTGACTTTTTTTATTGCCTTTGCCCAAAAAACCCGCTTGGGGCAAGCGGACACTTTTCCCATTTTCCTTTTGTGTTTACTTCCTTCAACCCAACCCCCCTGCCCCCCCCCCCCAAAAACCCTTTCCCCGTCCCCCCGTTGGGAGTTCGATCTTTCCCCCAGAACGAAAAAACCGTTAAAAAAATAATCGTTTTAAAAAAAATATTTATCCGTTTTTCTGTTGTGATATGGATTTTTTTTTTTGGGAAAAGTCTTAGTTGATAAAATTTTTATAAATATAGCTTTTAAATTTTATTTTTTATTTCTGAATCCGATTTATTTAAAAGAATATTAAGGATTTATGGCTTTTCAAACATATAATGAAATTTAAATTTAAAAATAGGGACGTCGCCCTATTCTTACGCTCTTCAAAAAAGCAAAAATAAATTAAAGCATTTTTTTTTTTTTCGTAAAAAATGATTTCCCCAAAATCTGCACGGTCTTCTTTGCCACATTTGGGAGCAAAGGGGGCACAGGTCTAATATCCCCTTAAATGTTTTCGGGGATATGATAAAATTTAAATTTTCCACGGAAAAAGTACCCCCAAATTATTTTAATGAGAAAACAAGAATGGAAATTTTTTTTGTAATTTAAAACAGTACCAAATACGAATTTTAAAACGCTATTATATTTTTTAGAACACCTTTGATCTCTTTTCCCCTTATATACTACCCTCAAAAACCCCCGAAAGTCCGGGCCTGTGTACTGTCCCGGGTCTTTATATAAGTGGCCCATTTTCAGGGTTTAGACTTTCAGGGGTTTGGGGGCGCGGAAAGAACACAAAATAGACACGTAAAAAACGTACATATTTCATTCAAGTTTTCCCTAAGTGCACAAAAAACGAGGGAAAACCTTCATCCCTTACTGTAATCATTTATGATTTACCCCAACTAATCACCAAGTTTAATAAACCCCAATATTAAAGATAGTAATCACTATTTAAATTTTTTGGATTTCTTCATGGCAGGTCCGTAATAGAGGGTAGTGAGCTAACAAAAGTATAAATTTGCCCACTTTTCAACATAGGTTACCACTGAAAGTTGTAAACCCCTTTTATCCGGGGCTATAGAGCCCTCTATTTTGAAAGAGGGGTTCTGTAAGAACTAAAAACTCAAATAAATTTTATTAAGGGGGGTGTGATATAGATGAAAAATTTTAAAAGTTTTGTTTTGGCCCTTTTAAAAATGTATTCCTTTTTTTTATGAGGCCACAAAAAAGTCACCCCCAAATTCTCCCCGTGGACCCCTTATCTTGAGCAATAAACTTCCAAAAAATCAATAAAATAACTAATAAAAGCTATCTAGGTAATTTACTTTTCAAAAAATTCTTTTAAAAATATAATAACACTTTAAAAATGTGCTACTACAAATTTTTAAATATATTAAACTTAATGTGTTATACTCAAAAATTTTTCCCCGTTCTCAAAAAAACAAAAAGGTTTTTGGTGTTTAAAAATAACTATTAAAAAGCACCATTTAAATTTCTTTTTAAATTAAAAATGTTTTTTTTAAATCTTTGGAAAAAAATGACTGAACATTTAATATAAAAATTGTAACAATCCTCTAAATTCCAAAAAGGCGTTTTCTGGGAAAAAACAATTGAGGGTGACTGCGACATTTTGTGTCGCTGCCCTCTCGAAGTAACGGGCACAGGGAACTCCAAACTTGAAACTAACAAAGTGGACAATGAGCTCTGGGAAACGAGTTGTAGGCCAAGCCTCTCCACCCCCCTTAGTGTTTGCTAGACCCTCCACCAACTCCCCAGTTTCATGAATATAGATTACACGCTACAAGAATTATGTGCAGACCACACTCTCGTGCTGCCCTCTCTCTCTTACCCGTCAAGGAGGGAACTTTCAAAAAAAACTCATACGTTCTTTCTCGCCTTTGTTTATGTGGGAGGAATATTGTTTACAAACCCGAGGATCTTACTTTGTGTAGAATGTAAAAAGTAACCCATTATGAGAAGAGGTGAAATGTAATTCATCGCGTAAGTGAAGCTATGCTCTGAAAATAGGTTTTGCTTTCCAAGAGACAATTCTATAACTTTTTTCTACATTCTATTTTTTTTAATATAATTAGTTCATCAAAAAGTCTTTAAAGGGACAAAATATAGCCATATATTAATGTTTAGTTAAAATAATATACTAATGAACACTTAAATTCTAATTTTGATGACTCTACTGTAGCTATAATTACTTAATAATTGCCATGTCACTTTATTATAAAATATCTGGTTTAGCTATTAAAACAAATTAATTAAACAAATATGAGGGCCATTCGTATTTCAACCTCCGTTTGAATATACCTGACAATGAAAGTGGAGTAGATTGACCGCGTGTGTACAATTACATCACGTGATACCATCTTATGTCAGTTATAACGAGTAAGCATGTGTGATGCAATCGATGCTGTGAAATTCGCGCTGTCATCACTTTTTTCACGCTGAGGGCAAAACTGCCGCAGAAATTCATCGGCGAATAAGTACATGTGTTCGATCCAAACTTTATATAAGTGAAGGATTGTCAGAGAGTGGTGTGGAAACTTTAGAGATGGATGAACTGACGTGAACGATGAAGATGGTCAAGGACAGCGATCATTGTTGACTGATGAACTTGTTTAAAGTGTTGACCAAAAAGTTCGTGAAAGATGTCGTTTCAAAATTTCATAACTTTTTGTGATTTTCCCCTAATTTTTGAACATTTCTGTACGAGATTATTATAGGCAGGCTAGTCTACTACAATTTTTATGCAAGATGGGTTCCAAAAATTCTTACCGATGTGAACAAAATTCAGAAAATGGGATAATGTTTGACATTCGTTACCTTACATTAGAGATGGGATGGATTTCTTGGCCATATCGTTGCGGGTGATGAAAGATGGGATCAATTTGTGAATGTCGAAAGTAAAGAACAGTCAAAACAGTGTATACGAGCACATTCACCAAACAACCACAAAACGTTCAAACAAACCTTTTCAAACAAAAAGCTAGTAGCAACCGTTTTTTGGTAATAAGAAAGAAGTGCTTTTGAAAGATTTCATAGAACCAAAACCACAATAAGGGCAGAAAGGTACTGCGAAACAATAAGAAATTTGTGAAAGGGTGATTCCGAAAAAAAGGCAAGGTATGCTGACGTCAGACATTTCACGACAACAAGTGGATACACACGGCTGCACGGACACAAGCGTTGCTGAACTACTGGGGTTGTGAGGTGTTCAACCACCCTCCATATATCCGGACCAGCACCTCTTCACCTACATGAACACCTGGTTGGACAATAACAATGAGGAGTTGAAGGGTGGTGTCCAATCGTGGCCTAGCTCCCAGGCGGCAACTTTCTTTGATGCAGAGATACAAAAGCTCGTACCCCGATTTGATAATCGTCTCGATTCAGATGGTGATTATGTTGAGAATTAACCTACACCCGTAGTTTTTTTTTATGCATTAAGTTTTTTTTTTTTTTTTTTTTTTTGCTTGCTTGCTTTCCTAACAGCCCACCGGATGTTAAGCCCTGACTAGCCTACGTAACAATATGGCATTTTACTAGCCTTTTAACTATGTACAGTACATTTTTTACCCTTAAAGATAGCAAACAGACCTGCTTTTTTTCCACTGCTATGCAGGAGACTATTAAGGAACGATTCTTAGCTTTCGCCGAAACCCGTGTGTACATGATCTTCCTGTAAGAATGTCTCTTTTAATACAAAGCTCAAATAAAATGTAACTTTAAACACAGTTTTAATTGATTTTAAATAATTTTGTAGGTACAGACATATTTAATTGCTTCACTAACACATGCAATATTTGATAGTGTGGCCTATGAATGGTATTACCAGTAGGCCTAATGTATACAAACCTTTGTAAAAAAAGATACTAACAATGTTTAGAGATATCAATCCACACTTATCATTGTTTACTTTGTACTTCTACACATACCACATTATAAACTAATGAAATTTAAAGTGGAGTCCCAAATTATAAATATGAGCATTTTTACCCATTCTTCGCATGGGTAAGCCACAGCAAACTATATCAAATTAGGAAGTTCAACATCCAGCTAACAATAGTTTTAAAGTTCCTCCTTTACATTCCAGAACTCGGGGCGGTATGCGCCCCTTTAAATGATCTTACAACCCACATTTCGTCAAAATAGAAAAAAACCAAAAAAATTTGAGGCCCATTTCAAAATTTAAAAAAAAAGGCCCTTGGGTTTTTTATTTTTTTTTTTTTGTTTCGGGAGGGTAAATATTTTTTTTTTTTAATTGGTTACCCTCCTTTTAAATCCTTGTAAAATTCGTAGGATAACCTGGCAAAGCTAAAACCCCTAAACCCCTTTTGGGGTTTACAATTTCCCAATGCCAACCACTGAGCTATCCGGGAAAATTAAAAAAAAACCCCGGGGGCCCCCAAAGGTCATTCACCAATAAATTTTTTAAAGGGAAAAGTCCATTTTTATTTTTTAAAATTTAAGGGGAATCCCTATTTTATTATACTAAAATCTTTTAACTAACAAATAAAAATAGCTTTGCTTTTTAAAATCCTCTTGAGATATAAAAATTTTATTTGGGTCCATACCCTTGAGGCTTTTATAAGGCTGGGGGCGCCCTAGAGGGAAAAAGGCCCCTTTCCCCCTTGAGTTTATTCCCGGGGAGAAACAAAACAGGGCTAAAGGGTGTTTTTCCCCTTTTTTAGCTGGTAACAAAATATGTCACGCTAACTTTTGAATAAAACTAACTATTTTTTGCTGGGGTTTGTGATGATTTTACGCTAAACAAACGTAGGTGAAATTAACTGTTTGACTCAAAAGCTGAACGTTTTTCGGATGAAAGGTGGGGAAGGGGGGGGGAAATTTTAAACCATAAAGTCTTTCGTAGCTCTGATAGTGTGCATTTTAACCGATGGGATAATGACTACTAAGTGGAAAAAGCAGCGAAAAATATCCTAAATCCCATTTTCCCAAAATTCGACCATAACTACTTCATTAATGTTTTTCCCCTTGGGAAAAAACCAATACACCCGGGAGAACTAAAAGGGGTATTTGGGAAAACATTAAGTGAGGGAACCCAGGTCCGCCACAAGAAAGGGGAAGGGAATTTCAAAGCATCCCAAAAAAGGGCACATTTAACTAAACAGCCACTATTTAAAAAAATTTTTAACAAGTAAGTAAGTGAACTAAAAAATTTCTAGGGGAAGAAAAACCCTTCTTCTAGATTACAGGCGTATAAAAAGGGGCATTGGGGGGGTTTTTTTCAATTAAAAAATTGATACAAAGATTTTATCCCTTTTCCATTTTTTGGGAAAAGGGATTTTCATATTTTGTAGAATTATTCAGTCCCTTTAAGATTCCCCAGCAATATAAACTAGTATAAAATGATTGAAAATTTTTAAATTGACTCACTAAAACAATTTAAAAGGGGTTTTTATTTTTAAATAATAGAAGCCTAATTTCCGCCCTAAACAAATTGACTTATACGCAAATTAAGGAGGGGGGGTTTTTAAAATTTAAAAGTCACAACTAAAAATTTGGTTATAAAAAGCCCCGGGGGGGGAAATTTTTAAAAGGGGGGGTGGGGGTTTTTTAAGTTGGTGGGGGGCTTTAAATTTGGGTTTTAAACTGCGAACCTACCCCGTTTTGTTTTTTTTTTTGTTGAAGGGAAACCCGCCCCAAAAGGGGAACATTACAAAGGGAATGTATTTTTGACATTCATTAAACAGTGAAGAAGAAGGGTTCAACAGAACAACTATTTTAAGATCAAAGTAAAGTTTTTTTAAAACCCCCTTTTTACACGAAAGCTCGGTTTAGTAAAAAAAAATCGTGAAAGATATGAATAAAGAAAAGGCCCCCGGGGGTAAGTGAAATTAAAACAAAGGGGGAATTTTATTTGGGGCCCAAAAACAAATAAATGAACTTATGAAAGAGAGACAGTTTACAAAGGGGCTTTAAAAAGACAATAAAAAGGGCGGGAACCTTCCGGGACGTAAAAGACAAGGTAATTTAGAAACACGAATGTACACTACAAGAACGGTGGAGAATATCCTAGCGACACATGAAAAATGGGTGGAAATAGGGTCCCCGACATTGATTACACAGGAAAAACAAGAAACGGAAATAATAAAACAGTTGATGAGTAACTAAAATTTAGGGGGCATTAACACAATGTTTTTATATCCCTTTTAAAAATTAATACTTTTCCCCCTTTGAAACCGTAATCAATCTGAGATTTTCCTTAAAAACTTTTACATGTTCAATGCCCGTATTAACAAAAAAAACCCTTTTATTTACGTGGCGCAAAAAACCCAAAAAACCAAAGGGGAAAATTTCTGTAAAGGGGATATTTTTCCCTTTTTGTTTTTTATTTTTATTATTTTTCCCTTCTGCCTACACAAAAATGAACTGTCTACCAAAAACATACCTAAAAAGCTTTTGTTTCATTATTTTAAAAATTTTTGAGTCCCTCAAGTCCCCATATTTCATTCTATTTGGAAATTCCAATTTTTCTAACTTTTATGGGGACCAAAAATTTAATTTTTCTTCCATACTGAAAGGTATATTTTCTAATATTTCGGGAGAGCTTTCAGGTTACTTTTTCGTTCCCCCAACCCTCATAAATTCCCATATCCCCAGTTGGAAATTTTAAACCCAGGGGGTTTTTTTGGAAAATATTCTTTTACGGCCTCCCAATATTTCAATTTCAACAACACCGAAAAAAAATTTAAATTTTTTCAATTTCGGGGGTCTTACATTTACCATTTTTTCCTTTATTTCAAAATTCAAACTTATTCATACTTTATTCATTACCCCGGAAGATAAAAATTTGCATCCCCAAATTTTTATTCCATGCCAAAAAGATTTTCGTATTGGGGTTTAAAAATTTTTTTGGGACCCCCCTTGTAACCAATTTTTGAAATTTGATATTTTCCCAAAAAATTTTTAATTTTTCTCAAAAGGGAAAAGTATTGTGATGGGTAAAAAAGGGGGGGGATTTCGAGATTTTTTTACAAATTTTTACTTTTAGGGAAAACCCAAAAACCCAAAAAAGGGGAATTTAAAATTTCCCGGGTCGGTCCGGGTATTTGTCGGTCGTCCGGGCCAGGGGGTCCAGAACGTTGATGGATTTTTTTCAAACCGAATTTATATTTTTTTAGGGCATAACAAAAAGATTTTTTTATTTTAAGCAAAGCCCTTCAATTAAAAGTAGTTTAACGGATGAGTATTTTTTTTATTTCTAAGTTTTTTTGAAAAGGGCTCAAACGAATTTGCTTAAACTGGGCCCCGGGCACAAATTTACGATTAGGCTCCCAAAACCCTTTCCCTTCCCCCCCTACAAGAAAATCTTTGAATGTGGGGAATCCCCGGCCCTCCACCGTGGTTTTTTCCCCACGTTAAACTGTAGGCCCTTTTCTTTTCTTTCTCACAATCACCCAACCCATTACACATTACAAAGGGTGGGGAAAAACCCCCAAAGGGAAAAGGGGACGCATGCTAATAATAAAAATGATTTTGTTTAAAAATCATGTCTAGTATTTGTTTGGGGACAGACAAATATCACTGTAAAAAATCCCCGGGGGGGCAAAAAACCCCGTTCAAACGGAGCCCCTACGGGGAAATTTCAAAAAAGGGTAATTTTAGAAAAAAAGTTTAAACCCAATTTTTTGTTAAAAAAAGTATTTTTTTTAAATTCTGGGGGAATGAGAATAAATAATATATAATTTTTTGGGAAGTTAAAAACAATTTAGGGTGGTTTAATATATCTATTTATAAAAAAGCTGAAGAAATTTAACAAATACTTTACTTTTTGGGTTTTTACAATTGGGTATATTGGTAGTTTTTTGAATAATAAATAACACCTTTTACTTGTTTTTGTAAAAAAAAATCATTTTGGGTAGTTTACTTTTGAGTGTTTTTTCAAAAACAAGAAATATTTTACAAATGGCCTAACAATTTGGGTTCCCCCCTTGGTATTTTAGGATGCTTGAAAAGAAAAATAATAATTTCATACGTGTTTTTGGGGGAAAAATTCATTTATGATAGTTTACTATGATTGAATTTTTTGTAACGTAAAAATTTAAAAAAAAAATGGCTCTAACCCCTTTTGTTTTAAATGGGGGTCTTGGGAAAATTTTTAAAATGACAAATAACACAGTTTTTTTTGTCCGGGGAAAGGTGGGTTTTCGATTAGTGATATTTTAAAATTTCCCCAATTATTTTTTAAAAAGGCTAAAAATGGTTTTTTGATTTTTTAAAGTATATTGGGTATCTGGGGGGTGTTTGAAAGAAACATACCAATAAAGCTGTATATTTGTTTTTTTGGGGTAAAAACTCCCGGTTTTGATTTGTCAAAAAAGTAAATTTTTTTTCTAATTTGAATTTCTTTAAAAAAAGCTTTAGGGAATTTGGTTCACCATTGGTATCGGGAGGGCTACCTCACAAAAATAAAAAAATCAGCATATTTTATTTATCCAAAAAAAAATTAATAAAGGGGAGTTTACCTTTTATAGGAAAAAAAAAAAATAAAATACTTTGAAAATTTAATTTAAAAAAGGGAATCTGGGAAAAAGTTTTTTTATGATAAAAAAATATATATATAACCATTGATTTAAGCAAAAAGATTTTTTTTTGAAAAATTTTTATTTGTTAAAATTTTTGAACAATTTGGGGTTTTTCTAAAGTGATTTTTTGTTTTTATAAATAAACATATGTGGAAAGGTTTACCTGTTTAAGTTTACCTTTTATGAAAATTATCTTTCCTTAAGCCAAATGCACAAAAAAATGAGAAATTTTTTGGGGATTAGGCGTACCATTTATTTTATTTCAATTATTTGAATGGTCGTTGGGTTCTAGAATATAAATTTTTTACCCACACCCAAAAAGGTTTTTTTAAGGGTTTGGGTTTTTTAGATTATTTAGCCCACAAATCGACTTGATTTAAAAAAAAAAAATCTATTTGTTTTCTTTAAAAATTTTAAATAATTTCATTTTTAACTAACGAAAGGGAATTTTTTATTTTTAAATTTTTGAAAATTTCTTTTCTTTTCACTTTTAAATTTAAAAAAAATCTCTTTTGGGATAGTCTCTTTTCCATCTTTCCAAATTTAATTTTTTTTTTCCCCCACACCCCCATAAATGGGTTTTTAATTTTTAGTTTAGGAAAATTTTCCAAAAACCCCGGCCATTCCCTTTTTTACCCATTATCATTTTAACATTTTAAATGTTCAGGGACGTTCTGGTAATTTATTTTTGGGAATGGCCCTTTTCATTTAATAAAATAAATTTTCCCCCTAATGGTTTTTTGTTTTGTTTTACATTTTTTTTAATTTTAGGGGGGGGGGGGGGGGCATATGTTATTTCGGTGTTTCACAACAAGGGGGATGGCCGGGGGGTTATTTCCCATTGGAGTTGGGGTTTCCCCTTTCACAGTGTGATTGGAGGGGAGGCTCCTCTACTATACAGAGTTTCCTATAGTCGTTTTAGCAAGTAAACGTGAGAGTTACCTCTTGTGGATATTTAAACAGAAACAGGAAACAATATACACCCCTTATTGGTGAGTTTACCTAGTTAAAGTTGGAACAAAAATTAAAAACCCCTAAAAAATTTGGTTCACCAAAACTATTTAATTTTAAAATTCTTAGTTGTTATAACAAAAAGTGATTGCCTTGCTCAATCGATACGTGTATTCTTTCTGAGCTAAGGGGCCCCGTATTCAATTCTTTCCCGTCCAAAAAAATGTAATTGGTGAAATGTGAGTTTAAACCCTTCCCAGGGGGAAAATTTAAAAGCCGGGGAAAGGATTTGGCCCTGTGCAAATCTTTAAATTTTGATTATAGGACAAAGAAGCTATACAGGGCCTTTCAACTGGAGGGAAAAAACCAAGGCTTGAATAAAGAACTGACCAAGGGGGGCCACGGGTTTTGGGGACGGTTTAATGGATGTAAAGTATTGTTTTAAATAAAATTTTCGACTCACACATATTTATAAACCTATTTCAAACAATAAAAACCCCTTTTAAAACAAGCTTCATAAGTAATTATTTTAAAACTTGAAAGTTATTTAATTTTTTTGGGGAAATGGGGCAAATAAGATCAAGAAAACCCTTTTTGGGAAAAAAATTACAAGGGGCCAAGGTTTTTTCAAAAAACATTTTAAGTGTTTTAAAAAAAGGGAAAAGAAGGGCCCGTTTCCCTTTTGAGGATTTACAAACCCGGTTTAAAATAAGCTTTTTGTACATAAAGGGCCGTGTTGGCGACCCCCACCACCACTTCCCCCTTTTTTTACCCTCTAGGACAAGCACTAACCAAAAAATTTTTAAAAAAGACCACAAGGTTTTAAATAAAACCTAGAGGAAAGGGTTCCTTTTTCGGGTTGGGGCCCAATATTCAGGCCTTAATATTGTATTAAAATTGGGCCATACACCATACAAAAAAATTTCACTTCCACACTGATAAGTTGTTTATTTCCCTTTTTTTTTGGGAAAA
>JBCFYV010004398.1:0-22203 GCA_039000515.1 Timema cristinae
ATGTTTTTAAAAAAAATACCAAGGAATAAATTTGAAATAATTCTTTAATATAATTGTGTCAATTTTTTTTGTAATTAAAACTAGAATTTACAAGTTATGTGCTCCGACAAACATATATTTTGAATAAATAACTACTACCCACTTCAGTGCCCCATATATTTAAGCCGCTATTCTCGCAATAGACTAGACTGTCGATGACGGGGAAATCGTAGTACTATCCCGGTCGTTGTACTGAGGTGTTTTTCCCCAAAATGGTTTAACCAACTCTCCCTCCCACGCAAATTTGGTAAACTAACCCTAACCCATTAGCGTAATTAGGGGGCCTCCATAACGTATAGAGCGAATAAGTATAAGACATGTGTTAAGTAAAAGTTATAGTATTTTTAAGTGGTAAACTTTAAGGTGCTTTGTTTGAAGTACCCGGTGAACCGGGCAGTACAGTGTCGTGACGGGTTAAAATTGGTCCATGATCCCCGCCTCCTCGCTCTCTGATTGGCTGCTATAAATAGCCCCCTCCCCCCTACCGTACAACCCCCCGCAAAATTTTGGTGATTAATATTTTTTATTAATGATTTTTAAAATTGATTATTGCTAATTAATTATTGGCTGGGATTGGATGTTGGAGCTTTTATTCATTGATTGGGGAGTCTCCATCACAAGCCCTCTGCGGCTCCTGGAAAAAGCAGCACGAACCTCTCCTACAAACCGTTTGGGAATGTGTGATAAATGGTTCCCTACCTTGAGACCCCCTTTCAATTCCCCCCCCCTTAGAGATATGTTCGCAACCACTTATGTGGTAATGGGTTTTTTCCGGTATCGCAACCGTGGTGCCAGTTTGACGGACAAACAAAACAAGTCGGACGAGAATAATAGGGGGACTTTGACCTTTGGGCAACCGAGTTTTTAACCTGGTGCCAGTTTGGCGGCCCAAACAAGAGGAGTTGAACAAAAATGATATTGAGTCATTGCCCCGGCAACGGGTTTTCCCTGTGACGGCATCGTAACCCTGGCGCCAGTTGGGCGGCAGAACAAGACAAGTTTGGGACTCGTAAGGGACAAAGGGTGAATAAAACAGGGATATTACAAATATATATATTTATTAATCATTAAAGAAAATCATACATAATATTTTTTATACATTTTTAACAGGAATGCCTCTATATTCGTTCATAAGTTTTTCTATAGTGTTTCTTAGATCTTTAGAAAAAATTGTTGTTAGTTCACAATCCAGCATGTAAAGTCCAAACCGACAACTTAACGTGAAATATAGGTAACACTGATAAATCCAGGTTTTTGATGTGCATTTTCCACCGTAGATTGTTCTAGGTCGACGAAATCCACCGATTTTTTGTTAAGCGTATCGCATATATTCCACGAGATGTGCCGATCACATTGTTGCAATACGTGGGACGGTTGTCGACCACATGTCCCATCGGCCCGACCGTGACGTCGATGAGGTCCCACACCTCACAAAACGCGCCCAACATGTGCTAGATAGGCCGAACCCTTTGAGTCCGGCATTTTTGTTTCTCGCTGAATGACGACCATACGGTAACCTCACATGCGTCTCAGAGAGATTTCAATTAGTCAGGCTAAACTTTTCAGGAGGTTGCTGTTGCTGAAAAACTTTGATATGACAGACTTGTAGCTACTAAGTCCTTGCCACAATGTACTGTTAAACCAGCACAGTCCCTCCGCATTTTTCTAGTTGCCCATAGGTGTAAAGTTGATCATGACGCTCATACCAACGATACTCGCTTGGCGTCGATTCAACCAGCGGGAAAAAGAGTTGAAAATACTGGTGATGGCGAGTGCTTCCCCCGGGCATTGTTTTGGCGGGCGCAAACATCTTGACCTTCCATGATGCTTAGCGATTATGTGCGGCACTCCCCCGGGGACGCCCCTTTTATTAGGCACAAGCGCTTGGACGCAACTTCTGAAGGGCGGCAGGAACCTATATCTTGAAAACCGTGTTGTAATATTTCACCACCTAAGCCGTCTTTGGGTTGCATATTGGTGGAAATAAAGGGGCTTTGGAAAGTTTTCATCAGAATGTTCGGGGCGCGATAGAGAAGGACATAAAGACAGAAATGGCCGCAAACGTCTGAGGCATGATTTGACGTTGTAGCGTGCTATGAGAAGTGCGGGAATGTTTTTTGCGTATACACGACAGTTTGCGACTTTAATGGGGCGGAAAACCATAACTGTCAAAATATTCCCCGACGCCGTTCTTGTCGATAAAGATGGCGACCAAATGCGTCACAGTTTAAATGTGTGGATCAGTGTTGACGACTAGAGTGGCAGGTCGGCTATTCTTTGGTAGTTGATCACAGGGAAAACACCCGACCTTGCATAAGGGAACCAAGGGTTTGTTTTCACGCACGTCTTATGGTGTGCGTGTCCATCTACAATAAACCAATCTCGAAGTCCCCAAATGATAGAGGCCGAACAAAAATTCCACACAGAACTATGTGCCATGCACATGGTGCGCCCAAATTTAAGTGTTTTCAGTGACATCCCACCCTTTGTCGTACAGATCTACGATGGTGTAGGGGTGTATTTGACTAGAAACTTTTTTATTAGATGCCCCCTTGACGTAACGGTTTCTTACGCGTTGTGGCACGGGAGATTAGGATTCAAGCAAGCTGAAATCCACATCACCGCTATCCCAAGTGATCTTGGAGATTGTTGACTATATAGTTGGATTTCTTTCGCTATCGGGAAAGTTCCTCGATAGCGTATGAGGTTTTAACACCCAATGTTGAAGTATTTACCACATACAGATAAAACACTCATTTCCCTTTGACGATAACTCTTTGTTTCATCGATGAAGCTCTGGAAAATCACAATGACGTCCATGGCTTACATAATGGGGGTTAATGGGGGGGAAACGTTTATATTAACTTCCATAATCGTTCACGACGTTTCTGTCCTTGTCAAGGGTGATATGTTGGCAAACTCCTCGAACACGATACAGTTGACGGTTTCGGTGAGAGTTTCTGATGATGCTCACTTCGATGCTCAGAGAGACGTGCCTCGTCAAATTCCAATGCGATTCATGTGGCTGACGTTTAATGTGAGATTGAAAGCCATGAGATGAAAATCCCTTGGGGAAAGGGCTTCCCGTGTGATTCCTACCTTCGTTCATGAAAGGGATACCTTTTCCCAGAAAACAATGTGTGTTAGGACATGACGTAATGGCCGTTTGAAAAATTGGGCTGTAGCGGCTACGACGGCACTTGTTCCCCGCCCCACGTACAGCGAGAAAGGGTTTCATACCGTAGTTTGCCCACGTTTGACACAAATCCCACGATGCACCGTTTGGTAACTGTCCGGTGAATACGTTGCTAGTGATTCCCCTGCATTCCCGTAGGAATAGTGAGTGTTTTTACTTTCACACGGGTGATAGGATACTTTCGGGACAAATGTTTAATGCTTTGGCATGTCCAACAGTATAAAAGTGATAGTGGGACACTCGCAATATAAGGTCTGGTTCAGCGCAAATGTGAACCTTAAAGTGAGGGATTTCAGGGACCCATAAGACAACTCGTCTTGCGAACGGACCAACTTGAGCGGTACCGTTCAAAAGGTATTTCCCCTTTGGGTTAAACACGTCACCGTGTAGATACCCCAAAAGATCCAAACGTTTTTAAATTTTTGTGGTGAATTGCCACGGGCCTCAAATCCCTTTTGCTGTGTTAGCCTCCTCAAAGGTTCCGGGGCCTGTCTCCGAACCACAGATCGCAAGCCAAAAGCATTATTTTGGGTTCACTGTTGTAAATGAGCAGCGTCTCAATGTAGGCTTAAAGGTTGCAGAGGTGTTGCAGAACAGTGAGACTAATTTTTGGTTTTAAAATACATCCACCTGTGTGAATACGATGCAACCAGTTTGTTGACGGGAAACGATCTATCCACCTCTGTGAAAGCGCCACCGTCGGGTTTCAAGATGGCCACCCTTATATAAAAGGGATGTAGGGAAAGATCGACACAGAACTCGCCTTGTCCGGTAACGGTAATTTGGATGGGGGAATCATCGTGAGGGAAGAAGAGTTTTTGTACTGGAGCCAATTCCCACATTCAAGACAGTTGAGTGGGGGGCACTGAAAGAGATCGAGTTCACTGCTGGCACACTCGCAGACAAGGGTGTAGAAACGACATTTCAATTGAAAATATCTACAGATTCTTTCTTGGCCTTTTTACGTCGGGTGACGACAGAAGATTGACGTCGGGCTACTTAAGACGCGCTTTATAGCCTGAGCTGGTCACCAGCGTGTTATCATTTTTCAATCTTTCTTTTCAGTTTTGTTCCAACTCCGGGCACATTGCCGTAGGGCCTCTTTGAAAGGACGCCCCTTGATTGGCAACGTCGAGAGAACGTCGATACCCGTATGAAGCGCCTGTTTTCAAAGGCTTTAGCGCCATTTCTCAGCAACGGAATAACGCTTTTGAAATGGCCGCTGAAAAAAAATCCCTAACCACAGCCTTCGTTGATAGGGAACACCATGGTAGATCGAAGATATTCCTGTTCCCCGCCTTGTTGACGTAGATTATGGTAGGGACAGTTCATTTGAGCAGCGTCTAAAATGAAGTTTCACTCACACTTTTACAAACTCGAATAGTACAAATTCACCCATGTCCCCTTTTTATATTGATTTCCAAGATTTCAATTTCCCCCTTTTAAGCACGGCATGTAAATGAAAAGGATCATATCTAACTGTCTTATGTATGCCAAAAGAAAAGTTTATATTGTTGATAACGACATACGTAGTAGCGGTGCCCCCAATGTTTAACAATGGCTAGGATCGACGATATCCACGTAGATGTACATTTGCGAGGGCAAGCCTAGTAGAATGTTGGTGGCGTTAGTGACTTTGGGACTTTGGATAAGAAAAAGTTAGAGGATCGAAACCGAGCTGTAGACTTAGTTGGCTTGATAAATCAAACACTGTAAATTGGTGAAGAAAGATAACGCCACTTTTTGTTGGGGCTTGTGTACTTGAATACAACTCCGGGAAACCCCTATAAACGCCTCTACGTCGTTTAAGCTTTGATCAATTCATGGATAGTGATATTTTCCAGGAGGGTAAAAATCCTTTAATATTTATTCCATGCCGTTAGCGTCCACCCAGTCGTACCATACAATATTTTGACCCCGCATACGGTGGGAATAAACACGGATAATGAAATTCAGCAGAGCGACTTCCCACCGGCTTCGAGTGTAAGACGGTAAGGAAGTGCGTGGGGAAATCCGTGAGGATATTTTTCGACAAATATCCCATAAGCTGTCACTCGGCAAAGTGATGTAAAACTGGTCCTTCATAGTAGGGCGCTGACGTAAAATGGCAAGAAACCAAGAATTAAACTTGGCGGGGTAAACCTTTCCACTGCACGTACACTTTTTTTTCTGGCGCCTTACCCTTGACACTAGTATTTTACAACTTTAAAAAATTTTGGAAAAAGTACGCGTTGAAATTTGGCTTCGTAAAACGTCCCCTCCACCTCTTCACCATCAAGATCGGTGGGGCTGTGGACTACAGTTGTCGCAACACGACACTGCTGACTTTGAAAAACCCTCACTCCAATTGTTTTCGTTTCCCTTTTCAAACAGCATTTTGATTTGCTAATACGCACCGTGTCACCTACTTTTATTTTCGGCTTATTATTCGAGTTTGGACCCCTTTTTCCATATAGATTATCTCTGACTTGAACACATTATTTCTGAAACGTCGATAGGCGCCATCTTGATACTGGGAAAGTTTTTTGCGTCGTTATAAGCGTCGACTAGATCTTGGAGGACGACCACATACCGATACGTGTTATTTTTTGGTAAAGTAGCCCCACATTCGTCCATTCAGAGTTATATTGAATCGTTCCACGACGCTTGCCTTCACGTCAGGATTATGAGTGGTGTAGTAATGCACCCTTCTTGCTTGAAAATTTCCGACTAGACGTGCCGTGAACTCTGTCCCCTTGTCCGTTTGTAAACTTAGAGGTTTACGGCCGCTTTGTTTTAAAACGTCCCGAAATGCGTCCTCACGACGGTCCCCCCTTTTGGGGGGAAGCGTTCTCGCTCATCCATCCTGCTAAACACGTCCAATGACGGTGAACAAATACACTGCAAACCCTCGTGGTATTTTTTGAGACTTCTCATATCGTTGAGATCGGTTTGCCAAGATCATCAATGTTTAACACCACGTACTTGTTGCGTGAAACTTTTTTTTTTCACCGGGTTTTTGTAGGGTATAAGCGTCATTCGCACGAAGTCATTCTATACTTTTCCGGTGATTTCTTGGACGCCTTTAAGAGCGACCCCGCCCCTGCAAACCCTGCAGATGAAAAGGGGCGTAGTTAGATATCGGCTAAACGGGCCATTAATCTCGGGAAAGGTAACCACCTTTTTTCGTCCACCCTCTTTATTTCTTCTTTTTAGGGCGTTGCGACCGTTTAAGTGGTTGTGGGACGGCGTCGTAAACTCTAATAGCGCTAAACTTTTCGAATTTGCGATACATCGCACGTAACAGGGGGGCCTGTTTCCCGCACTTTGGGACTCATGGTTTTTAAATGATCTGTAATTGGGAATGTCGGTTTTTTAAATTAGCTTTTGCATTGAAGTACACGCAGCATCTGACATTTTTGTGGGTCATTCTGGTGAAAACCTGTTTTTGGAAATCAAAACAATAAAAAACCCTTAGGAGTATTTTGAGCATAAAAGTGAAACCCCCCTTTAAAACACGGGGATTTTCAGGAAAAGACTTGACGTGCAAAGTGTTGAATCTGATCTTAATCCTTGAGATTTTTAAAAAGAAACGATATAATGCCTTTTAAAGGGAAAAATGTTTTTCTTTGGGCCCCTTTTCCCCTGGGGGAATATTTTTTGTGTAAGGTACATAACGCAAATTTTAATGGGGGCTTTAATTTTTGGTGTTTAAGATCAACGACAAGTTCGTTTGCTTTACGCATCAGTCGTCCAGGATAATCAGTTGGAGAGTCATTACAGATGTCATCCATTTCCGGTAAACCCTTACAGAATAGACTGAACCGTCTTGTTCGAATCCCGGTTCCCCAAAAAACCCATAATACCATGAAAATTTTATAAAATTTTAAAACGTCACCATTGTGTCCAAGTGAGGGATAAAGCCCTGCTACAAAATGGGCTTTCCACACCCGGGAGGGGCCGTTTATAAAAGGGCCCGGGAAAAATGAATGTTTCAACTTGTCCATAATTTTTGGGAGACTGAATTTAATAAGATAATGAACTTGTATTTATAGGGGAATTTGGGAGGGAGGTGCGGGTGTAGTTTTTAAAAAACACAAACATAACAGTTTTGACAATAATTATTAAAATCAGGAAATAGTATATACACATTAAAAAGTATACGTGAATATTTACAAAAAATATTTTATATATACAAACATAGCAGCTTTTAAAATATATTTTTACTCAGGGTGAAAAGTATACTGAGAATATTTACAATATATATATTTTTACATAGGGGGGGGGGGGGATAGTGGCCTCGGTTTTTTAAAAGTTGGTCCAATAAATATACACATAACCTGGTTTCAATTTTTAAATTTAAAATTTAAAAAAATGTACAAACAGTTTTTTTATATCTAACAATTTTAAAATAAATATATTACAAAAATTTTATTATAATTTTAAATTTAAATTAAAATTTAAAAAATACAAACAACTAATTGGCTAGAAAAAAAAATCAGGTGGGGGGAGGATTATACTGTAAATAAAAAATATAAAAAAGGGAACCATAGTGCATTAAAAAAATTAAAAAAAAACTTGTTTTCATGCAGAAAAAAAAAATGAAATAACTAAAATCTTTGAAAAATGGTATGTCCCGTCGAAATGTCTAGAGTGAAGCCCCGTCTAAATGATTACCTTTTAAATCGTGGGGGGAGTATGGGTTTTCAAGGGCCCCCGTTACCCAAACGTCAAATCATCGGGTTTTCCGACGTTTGCTGTACACGGGCCGGAAAAAAACTTTAGTCTGCGAAACGGTAAAAATACAGTCGCAAGACCTTTTCTTACAATTTTGTTTCGGTATCTGTATGTATCTCTCTTGGGAGTCCCTTTTAGTTAACATCGCTTTTAAAAAGTTAAATTTAACCTCGTCCGGGTTTCCCAAAATTTTATGGTGATCCCGCGATTTTTCACACGGTTTTTGTTTTGCAGTATCGCCACCAACACAACCCGGGGGACGCGTAATTTTTAAGACCACCAATACAAAGGCCAAGTAGCTTCCCGACCAAATCCAGAAGTTCATCATAATGTCCCCAAAAAAAATTTCCTGGTCGGTACCCAAATCGCTGGGGATTCAGAAAATAGAACGCAATCTGTATATGATAGAAAACGGGGTCCCCAATTGTTTTCAAGATGATGATAAGTGCAACCAAACCCATACATTCGTGTAGCATGCCACCGCCCCACACTCGTGTTAGGGTTAGGGCCGCAAGGGCGTCACGCGCAACCTTGTGATTGAGGATCATAACCCATCATTAATACAATGACGCTGTCCACGGTGATGTACGGACCGTCAGGTACTTGTGAGGGCCTGAAGTCGTTAAAAATTTTTTTTAAATTTGCTCTAAAAATCCGAAAAATTGGGCCATTGCGGTATCACCCTGGAATATGTGAGTCCTATCGCCCCCACATTCTGTGCAATGATGGCCCATTTGCTTTATAGGAAGGCTGGCTTTGAAACCGTCTGCACGACACATAGGTTAGGCTCGTGCAAGTACGGCCGGCCGCACCTTGAAGAAGATTTCTTGCCTGAATTCAAAATCATAGAACACAAAAAAAATGAAATTGCACTTTTCCAGTAAAGGCTTGGATTGGGCCTGTTTTCAATAAGAGAAACGGCAAAAGGATATTTTTTTTTGCATAATCTACAAAAAGATTCTTAACACCTGTGTGAATATTCTTCTCTTTTCAAACTGAAAAATTCCCCAAAAGACCTGAAAACCTTTTTTAAATCAAAACCCGGGGACCTTGACCCCCTGCAAAAACTGGGACGTTTATGGTTATCAAAACATGCCGGTTTTGTGAACCAAAAACGCTCAAGTTTTTCAAAACCACAGATTGGCCTCCGCCCCCAAAACCTTTTTAAGCGTACCCTTTTGCACGCGGATCACATTTGAGTTTGTTTTTATCAAAAACGGCACACGGAACTCGTAGCAAAAGTACCCACACTTAAATGCGGCTGTCAAGGATGTTATGACGTCAAAATTTTTTTACTATCGTCGTAAAATTTCGATCAATACCCTTTAAAGGAATGTTCAGAGGGATTGGCCCCCTTAGGACCTGTCTCCCCCGACGTTCCCTAAACACGGATTATGTTTTCGGAGAGGTATGTTTTTAATGGTTTCAGTTCAGTTATTCTTCTACCCTTTTAAAATATTCACATTTGCATCACAGAATAGTTCCTCCTTTTGAGTTTTTGAATGGGACGGCCCCAAATTTTTATTTTTTTTTTAACGGTTTTTATGTCCATGCATCCCGGGTTTTCTTTTTTTGTCAATATACTTTGGCGACAACCAATGCATGGGCAAAGCAAAGTGTGACGCCCTTTTGAATCGTAATATCCCCTGGTTTTTACGGCTATATGTGGTAGCGGGAGGGAAATTTATACAATTATGACTACTTTTCCCTCACCGCTCTTTAAAGTGGCGATTTTAAAGTACAGGTCTGGTGTATTAAAAAACAAAATATTAATTTGTACAAGTGACTTAACTTTTCAAACACGGCTCTAGCGTCTAACTAATCTGCTCACCAAAAAAAGACCTAGATGGGTTTTAATGTAAGTCCATGCTAAAAACAAAAGTAATCCGACATGTCATTGGCGCAACGCCATGGGCCTGCAGCCGATTGAGCAAATTAGTTATTCTTCTTTAAGCCAGTTTAATTCGCACGATCGCTTGCTGGAGCACCAAAAAGTACGGTAATTTTTTCTACCAATATAAAAAAAACGTTTAATTGTTTAATTCTCTCTTCGAGGGCCAAAGAGGGGTCCATTTGACAAGGCCCCCCCCTACCTGATTTACAGGGCCACTAAATCTCGATTGCTGGGCAGAAGACGGGTTTCTCTGCACCGCTCCACGGGGTTTTGGAAAACCACTGCCCCTGTCTCCCGCATCACAGCTTGGACTCCTGTGGATGGTAGAGGGACTTTTGTCAGTTTTGGTTGGAGGGCCCTACCGCCGTTTCCCACCTGATTTTAAGTATAACACCAAAGCACTGTCAAAGTAAGCACTTTAAATAAAATTGTTCCCAAAAAATGCGCGTTTTTTTTTCCCTTTTTAAAAATTTGTAAAATATTTTTCAAATTTAAACTATTTTCGGTATTAATACATTATGTTACTTTTTTTCCCTAAAAATAATTGGTTTACTGTAACCAACATTCACAAAGTGTTTGTTCAAAATACACTTAAACCCTAGGAGAGCTACCTGACCTTTATTTTTTTCACAAATGAAGTGTGAAAAACATGCATTTTCACCCCGTGTGGGGGAAAAATTTTTTGGTGCGAACATTAAATTTCATTTGTTGCTGTTTAAGTGGCTAATTTTTTTAGTGTAAATGCTAAAATATTTTAAAGGGACAGCGAAATATAGTTTCATATTTAAAAGGGAAATAGAATAAAATTTAAAAAAATTTTTCAAGATCTTAAAAATTTTGGTTTTAACTTAAGTTTTTTTTGGGAAAAATTTTAAATATATTTTTTATATAAAAAATATAATTTTGCTAACTTTAAATTTTTTTTTTTGTTGCTGTTTAACGGGTTTAAAGGGCAGTTATTTTATCGCTATTAAATCCTAAACAGATAAACTTTTTTAAAGGGATAGGGGGAAAAAAACCCCGGGGACCCTTTTAATCCGTTACTGGAACATGTACATTAACCGGTCGGGCGCTGTTTTTTTTATCGCTTTTAAAGACAAAACCAGCTTTTTCGTTTATGCCAGTAAATTTCGAACCCTGAAGTAGGATTATTAAGTGTATGTATCGAAGGGTCAGTAAAACGCGGCGCTAAATTAGGTAGGATTGTTTTAATAATGGGTTTTAAACAACAATAAAAGTTTTCGCTGCTCTAAACGTATACAAACGCGCTCTGTTATAAAAGGAATTTGGTACAATTTTTACAAAAATTTTTTCTCAAACGAGCAGCGGCAAGAGGTTTTGGGTATGCAGGCAAAATAACGGTAGTTAGAAAGAGACCGAACACATATAGTCTATTTTCAAACTAGTGGCTAAAGTAATGGTTACTTATAGCCGGTACTTACTTTATTAGGCGGTTGATAGCATCCAAATATCCCCAAAGATCGGGGGGCGAATTTACGCCGCCGTAGAGGAACGCAGGCGAAAGTCGGGCCACGAGGGGTTGTTTTGGGGGGGTTTTGGGGTCTTTGGGGCCTGGCCGAAGACACCATTGACGCTGTGCCGAGCACCAACCGCGGGGCCTGCCGCAGTCTGGGCAAAAAAAACGACACACCCATCGCAACATTGTCCAGCAGGCCCTCATCCACCCATATGGACCCCGGGTATCTAAAATTTAAAATAAATACATATTAATTACCTTTTTACGGGAAATAACAAAAAACACGGGAAAAAATCTATCGAAAGACCGCTATTTTCCCATGGCCCCAGCCCGCCATCCGCCCCTGAAAAACTCGCCCTTCTGTAAAATTCATCAACTGGTCCAGGCTATTGGGCCCCCGCAGGTTGACCGCCTCGCCAAGAAATCGGGGAAATTCGTCTCTATAAAAAGAAGACGAAATACCGCTGTACACCTGGACGTGATAAACAAATTAAAAACCATTAAAATATACAAAACAGTTTTAAATAACATACCTAAAATTTAAATCCAATTTCCCAGCGCGTCGAAACTCATCTTGATGTTGTAGGTCTCAATCACAAATATAATGATCTTTTTGTAATTTTTTTGAGTTCTATTTAAAAACCCGTCTAAAAGGGGGTTTGGCCCACCGTTTTGACCAGTTTGTTCAATGCACATCTCCCGCTCGTGCAATCCAAAAGGCAGATGCTTGCAAGTACCGTTATTCGTCAAAAAAATTTTCAAAGCAGCCTTCGAGTTGGAAGTACCTGGCCCAACGATATGTTAATGCAATTGCGGTACACTTTTGTCGCAGAATTAATAGCAAGTGCGTGAAACCAAGGGGCGTTTTTTTTCCACTCTCACAAATGTTGGGTGCATTGAGGGGGTCATTGCTCACCCCCAAAAAGGCCCAAAGCAAGCTCTGTTTTTTCGCTATAAATCTTTCCCAGCAAAAACCCCCCTAAATTTTAATAGTTTGATATAGTACAAAGAATGGATCAGCTTTTAGTAAATCAACATGTAATATGATTTCACCCTAAACCTTTTTTTGAAAAAAAGTTTCTTTTTTTTAGCCCCCTCCCCCAGTAAACACAATATAATATTTAGTACAATAAAATGTCTAGCCCTGTACAGTTATTATGTTATGTTTTAGAAAATAAATCTAGTGTTGAACAAAAACGTTCATGTATGGGTAAAAAAATATTTTCTTTAAAAAATATTTTTTTTAAAAATTTAAATTTTAATTTTAAAAAGGACAGCATTTTTCAAAACATATTTTTTATTGTCAAAACACAATTGGTATTTCAAATGCACACCCAAATTTTAAAAAAACAATAAATTAATAAAAGGGAGGAAATAAACATAAATGTTAACAAAAAGTCAAAAAATACTATTTTTAAAAAAAACCCATAAATTATTGAAACAAACCGTTATTTAAACAAATTATAAACAATTTAAACTTTATGTTAAATAATCTAGCACAAATCCCGGGGCTTATTTCACTCTTGGGATAGTACGCCCTTGGGCCCGCTCCCTGTTAATTTTTTTCACTAACAGGTACGCTGCGGTCTCTAATTTGCCTGGTAATATTTCAGTCCGAGCAGCCGACATTCAGTTCTAATTTAATAAAAGTTTTTTTAAATATTTTTTTTGTTTTTTGATTTATTAAAATATTTTCTTACGGACTTAATAATTCTAGTTCCTACGTTGCACGAAATAAACTTTTATTATTTCTAATGAAAATTTAAAAAAAAAATGTGTTTATTATTAGGAGGGGGAAAATGGGATATATTTTTAGCTAATCTAAATACCTGTTTCCCTTTTTCGTTATAATACAATAGCCCATTTCTTTTAAATTTTTTTGGAGTTTTTTACTTTAGAGGTGAAAGGGTTTTTTTTTTCCCTGGGCAACGTTTAATTATTGTTAATTTTTATTAGCACCACGTATTTCTAACCCTTCTTTGGGTTTTACACACTTACGTTAATGTGTAATGGTATGGTGATTGGGGCCTACATTTTTTTAAAGTGGGGGTCCAAACCACCGTGGAGGCTTGGCATTCCCCACATTCACCCAAATCTTGTCAGAAAGGGGAAAAGGGAAAGGGTTTGGCAATAAGAAAAATTGTGCCAAGACCGAGGATTGAACCCCAGATCCCCCAGAACAAAAAGTCATTTAAAAACCATTTTGGGACAGCTGTCACAAAAAACCTTCATGTTTGAACCCCCGTGTAAATAACTAGTAATCATAAATAAAAAACTTTCGGTACTAATAATTATATCTTTTTTTAAAAGGGCAGGAGAGAGAAAATTTTTTTTTGTTTCAAACGCCCCAGGTTTGAACCCCTTTGTAAAAACATTATCTTTGCATCCGGAACTTTTTTCTTCGTTCTGCTGGTTTCGATGAACTAAAGAGGTTGTACAACATTGTTTTGGGGTTTTAAACCCTATTTTGAATTTTACATTCGATATTTCAAGGGGTGGGGTAGCAGAAAAAGGTTAATGAGTCTGTAATGTTTAAAGGTAATTTGAATTTAAATGACTTCTACAGGGGTGGGTCATTACCATTAGGGGGAAAACCCCACCCCAGCTTTTTTCAGTGTCCAGGAAGGAAAGGAGGGGGCCGCAGAGCAGGGTAGTATTTGGGGGGGGGGAATACGCACCACCGTTTGCGCAGTGGTCACTAACTTTTAAGTAGTGCAGACACGTTCATTCTAGCTCAAACGATCGACGGTGAAGTTTGTTCGGGGCAGCCCAGTGGGTTTTTTGTGAGGGAGACTCCCCAAATAAACTAAAAACATCCCAATAAATAAAAACCCAAAGAAAACTCAACCCTTTAGTAAATTTTTAAATTTTTGCAATAATTAATTAACAATCTTTAAATAATTAATCATAAAGGGACCAACATTCCTGGGTGGTGGGCGAGGGGGTTTTTTGTAGAGGAGGGGTTGAAAGGGGAGGAGGGGTTATAGGGGAGGGGTTTGGGGAGGAGGGTTTTGTGGGGGGGGGGTTGGGAGGGGGGGGGGTTGTAGGGGGGAAACCTTTCGTACCGGGGAAAAATGGGTCAGGGCGGGATGGGGGGGGGCTTTTTAAATAGCAGCCAATCAGAGAGGGAGGAGGGGGGGTTCACGTGACCAATTTAAAAACCGGGCACCACGCTGACGCCGGGGCCACCGGGCTACTTTTGTAGTTAAAAACTTGAAGTATAGTTACAATATGTTACACCCCACAGCGGCCCTTAAACTTAGCCTTTTTTAAACCAAAGGCAATGAGAATTGTATCATGGCTGGGATAGGAAACTGATCCCCCCTAGTGTGTAACTACAACCCGAATCTCGATTGGCTACTTTTTAATATAAAATCCAAAAGGTAATAAGGGGGAAACCCCAAAAATTTTCTAATACAAATGCACCAAATATACCAAATTTTTGGGAAATAATTTATTTAAAAAAAGCAAACCCCAAATATTTTAAATTAAATAACAGAAGTGTCTGAGCCCGAATGCTTTGGTTTTTATTTAACGAGTTCCCAAGGGAAGGATTTCTTTTAAAGAAGGTCAGGGCAAGGTGGAAAAAGGGGAACAGTTTTTTATTTTTTACCTCTGTATTTTTAAAACCCAAATTTAAATTTATATCAACCCAATACTTTTTTATCATTACCACAAACTGTTTAAATTTTTTATTTTTTTTCTACATAAAAAAAATTTTTAAATGTTACTGTAACTTTACTTATATATATATATATAAAAATATATAATATATAATATATATATAATAAAATACTACTATACTTAATATTTTTAAAGAGGAAAGATTTGATTTTTTTTTTTTTTTTTTTGTAAGGGGATAAACAAAAAAACCCTACGGGACCGTTTTTAAAAATTTTTTCCCCCCAATATAAAGCAACATTATCAGCGAGTAACATAGGCTATATTTTATTTGAAAATTTAATTTAAAAACCCCTAAAAATGTCGATAGTAAAAATCAATATAGTCATTTGGGAAAAAAAAATTGGGAAGGGGAAAATGTGGTTTTGGGGAAGGGGGTGGGGGTTTGGGGGGAAAGGGGTTTAGGAAAGAGGAATGAATGAAAAAAAGAGATAAAGATAAAAAGAGGGAGGGGGGTATACAGTGATTTAGGACTGTATTTTCAAAAAAAATAAGTAAAAAAAATTTTTTTTTTATATTGAAAATTATAATTTATTTGAACTTTGTTTTTTCAGGATACTTTACAATATATTTTTTCCGGGGAAGGGGGGGGTTTTTATATATATTTAGGCGTGTCCCCCACCCATCCCAATGTTGGGGCCAAAAAGGAAAAAGCAAATTATTTTTGCTTAAAATTTCCCTTTTTTCAGTGTATTTTTAGGGGATAACAGGGGACACTTTAATCTTTTAAAAAAAATATTCTTTAAATTTAAGTAAAAAAAATTTTACATGTTAAAAACATAACACTGGACCAAAACTCATCACAAGTCACTAAATTGATGTAACCCTTTTTTTTATAAACTGGTGGGTTCAGAATTTCCATAAAAAGTGTGCCTGCCCGAAAACTTAAACTTATCAGCTACATTGGGAAAAATTTAAATGTTGGCTACTTTGCAGATTGGCGGAAAAAAAATTCCAAGGCATTTCTGTCCTGGATTTACACTCTCCCCAAAACCTTTCCTATGAAAAAATTTTCCACACCTCCAAAACGTATAAGAATTTCACTTTCCCCCAGGTCCCCCTTCTTCTATTTTTTTGTTTTATGTGACTGGGGTGTCTCCCTCTATTTTTTCATCGTCAGATGATAAACCCTTTTTTCACCTGCCAAAATTATGAAGTCTGCTACAGAAACACTTCTCTCAGCTGGTAATTTCAGCCTTTTCTTGGGGCCTCGTCTTCGCAAACCGGTATATTAAAATTGCCGAAAAACACATTTCTTTGAGTTATTTTGCTAGATTTTTTCCGTTTACATACACACTTATTCCAGGTTCTTTTTTTGTATTGTGGTAGTCTCTCCAAAACTCTTTCTTTTATTTAGAAAAATAATATCCCCCCTTTTTGTTGAACCCTGACACAATATCCCTTTCCATGTTCTCCTCCTTTGAATCCAAGGCTTGTTAAAAAACCCCCTTAGAAACATTTTTTTCTCAAAAGGGTTTTTGTCACCTCCTTTCTTCTTTTTCCCAAACGATTCCATCACTTGGCCCAGGCTTTTTTTCACGGGTCTGAAGGGGAACCAAGCCAAGCGGTTGGGTCAAATCCTTTGGGCCCCATATCTCCCAAAAAATACTAAATCAATAGCATGATTTTCCACAAAAATTTTGACAATAGCAGGGGGGAAAGGTGGGAGCTCAAATTGTCTCCTAAAACCCACCTTTATGCCCCCAAAACTTTTTCAATAATGTATGATTATTTTTCAAAAAAGGGTCAGGAAAACAGCAGCCATCCACCCCCAAACCTGTTTTGTTTCATTGTATCGACTCTTTGAGGTCCACCCTCGGTTCAAAATTCAACGTTGCTAAACCTTATAGATGACTAGGGTAGAAAAATGTGTCCCTTCATCAGTCACTGCAAACATCATTTGATTTTAATTTGACTTGGTTTATACACGATCTTTAAGGATTTTTCAGCCCCTCTTGAAGATGACTTGCGTTGACCTGGATCTTTAAACCCAAGACACGTTTCGTCGAAATTTATAAACGCTTCAGGAGAAACCCCTTCAAGAGACTTTTTCCAATTCACAAAAAATTACCCCTTTAAACTGACTGTTGGGGAACCTTTGCTGTTCGGGCGTTTCACATTAGGACACAATCTCTGGTAAGACGAGTTTTGTGTCTAGCAAGAAATGAAAGAACTCAATCTATACCTGGAAATATTGTCTTTTAATTTAGCAATTCTCATGCCCCCCTCTGCCCCAAGTGATATTTCACAAAGCATGGGTTATCGAATATACTCATTGAGAAACCCCCAATCACAACACGTAACATGCACTGCACCATTTCACTTCAAACTCATAAGATAAACATGTTTGCAAACCTTTTTTCTTTATAGCCACAACACCGCCAATTGTGTTTAAAAACATACCGCTGCAAGGCGGACTTAGATATTTTAAAAATTTTTTGCCAGCTAGGCGTATTGATATTCCACTTTTAAAACAGCCTGCCAAATGCCCTTTTTTCCCAAAATTAGGGTCAACTGGTAAATTGACTTTTGAATAAGAATCTCGTATGTACTTCCCTTTCCCCTTGTTCATATTGACCCCAGATTTTTGGTTAGATATTAACACTTCTCTTTAAAAAAAAAAATAACTTACGATTCAATTAAAAAATATTAAAGGCACTTTTGCAAAATAAATTAATATACATGAGAAGGTTTAAATTTATGCATAAACAACACAAATTTTAACCACTATGATTCTTTCACCAAAGTTTTTTTAGATAACCTAAAAATGACGGTTTAAAAATCAGCTGATTTATAAGCTACCAAGCCAAACCCAAAGCAATTTCTCACTTTATGGCTTATTAGATGAAGGGATGTTTTAAAAAAACATTGTTTCCCTTTACAAGAAGAAATTTATCTTTGTTGAAATTGAGTAAATTGATGATGATTGTTTTTTAATTTGTGTCACTTTTCACCCATATCACCCTATTCACCCCATTTTAAAAGGTATCCAAAACATATGAACAAATCATAAAAACTCCCTTTAAAAAGGGGAAGCCCAATTTTTAATTCAGTTAAGAGAGAAGCTCAAAAAAAATAACAAATTTTCAAACTATTTAATTTTGTAGCCCGGGAAAATCTTAATTTACAAAAGCACCTCAAACACTTAAAAATGAACGACCCAAAAGATAAACAATTTTTAAAGGGTGAAAACCCCAAATTTAATTAATTCGAGAGAAACCAAATACTTATAACAATTAGAAAAACATTTAAAAAGGGGGAAGCCCGGAAACTAAATTGTTCAAATAAATTCCCCCATGGGCCCGAAAAGAGATTCAGCGTGAAAATGTATACCGGGCCCAAACAAACTCGACTTGACAATAAAAGACCATAATACAAAATGGTGGGCAAAAGATAAAGTTGGGGCAAGGCCCCAAAAACCATGCTTACATAACCGTCCAAAATGTGAGAATATTCCAGTCCAGTACTACCCCCCAATAAAAAAACCTTTTTTGGGGATAAAATACAAATATATATGGAATAAGGGTCCAAAAATAAAAAAAATGTAGTGCAACAATCACCACTCCTACTCTTGTTTGCCAATCTGCCAACTCTGAATGTCAGAAGCGACTTTTAGGGAAGTAGTTGGGTCGTTAAAAACCTTAAGTACCGATCTATTGTTAAAAACCATAATTTTTTTTATTTGTGGATGTGTTTATTGGGGGGTGGAAGGAAAAAAAGTGTTGGGGGGAAAGACATTGTGAAACGGAGAGAACCCGAAGTTTTTAAAATCTAACCCTAGTAAAAAACTGTGGGGGTGAAAAAAAAGCGCATTTGGGCCAATGTGAGAGTTTAATTGTGTTGTATGTTTTCTGGTGTGTTTTGTGTGTGGTGTTTTATAAGAAACCCTTAAAAGAAAGGCACAAAAACAATATTTGACACTTAATGAAGGATGTAAGATGAATGTGAGAATACGAAAAAGATTTTTCATGTCAATTAGGACTAAGAGGATAGTTAAGAATGGATAGTAAGGAATGATCATTAGCACAAGCCTTTAAGGAGTATCTTGAACGGGATAAGGGGCTTTTTTTCTTATTCCAGTCTCGGCTTCTTATACATCCTTGCTTCTTGGGATTTGTACTGCCCAAGCTTCCTAACTATCGATTCTATTCATGATCTCGGGTTCTGATGTGGAAGCTCCTGTTCTGGTCACTGTAGATCTCCATAAGCATCTTGCTCGCAATATTGGCGTGGATAAAAGCATTATTAGTCCTCGTGGTGACTCCTAGTAAACATCTGAGAACCTTGTTCTGAACCATCTATAGTTGGCTCAAAACATTTGAGACCGCATAAATCTATGCTTCACATACATAAATTAGTAGAGGCTGGACTAAACTCCTATACAGAATAAGTTTTGTTTCTGTCTTCAACATCTGGTTCTTGAACAGTCCGTATTCTAAACAAAGACCCACATAGCATTCTTACTTGAATATCAATGTGAACGTTCCTGCTAAGAGGGGAATCCAGGATGATACCGAGGTATTGAACTCGTTCCTGAAAGGATATCCCACCCAGGACATTAATATTATCCTAAGCCTGGGCTTTCCTTTCAGAGATCACTTTTGCTGTGATTTTGAAGGTTTTGCCTTAATTTCACATTTAATCCACGATCCACCGAACTTATCCATAAAGCGTTGCAAGTGCATAAACGCTTACTCATGTTTTGGTGAGCTGTGAAAAACATAGTATCATCTGAAAAAGCCTGATGTTTTTTTTGGATCGGGGGGATATCGGCAACATATATACTATACAAAAAGTTGATAGAGCAAGCCCTGTGGCACTCCCGCAGATACGACCTTTTAACCCAAACCCAAATTTTAACTCTAAAAATATCGTCCGGGAGAAAGTTCCTTATTGAAATGTATGAAAAACCTGGGGAGTTTGAAATCAATCAAGTTTATAAGAAGGCCACGTCCCAAACCTTATAAAATGCCTTATCTGCGTCTATATCCAACAAAAATAAATTCCTTTTGTTGAAACTCTCCGTTGTTGGTTCCACAAGACTGGTTTTTTATGGTATAGATAAATTGTTACTCCGAACCCAAACTGTGGTCAGTAGAATTTAGATTTCCTGGAAAATAGATTCATCCCCTTTTAAGAATTATTATCTCCTATAAATTTCCAAGACAGCTCGCGAACTGTTAGGTCTCCTGTTTTGTGAATATTTGAGGGGCCTTGCTAGTCCCCTTGAATCGATATCATTCCACCACTTCAAAATAACGAGGTAAAGCCCTTTGTTATTGCCGAGAAAATATTTTAGCCAGATATAAAATTATGTTTCTGAGAGTGGCACAGCATCCATTTATATGTGTCCACACCGGCTCTTTATTCTTTTTGAGTTGTCAAATAGCCTGGTTGATTTATTTTTTGTCACTTGGGTTGGCATCCATCGATGATTTCCGCAAGATAAAGCCTAACCCTCCCCTCACCTCTCTAGTAAAGTCTTCTTCCCTGGCTCAAAATTTTTCCTTAAACTGGTTTTTCCAGGGGTTTAGCAGTAGCCTCGGCTTTGTCAACGGCTGCATAGGTCTCACATTTAATACATATAGGCTGGATTTGCTTTTTGATTTAACTCGTTAAAGGGGTTTGCTCACCCTCCACACGTTTTCCCAAACCATCGTTAACAGTTTCCAACCCAAACCTGTCCCCCGTGGGAAATTTTAACTCCTTTGGGGCCCTTTGCTGAACAAAGAGCCCGCAATTTGTTTTTACTCAGCACAATGTATTGTAAGTGGGCTCCTGCCAAATTTACGAAGAGCTTCCCTTTTTTGCACGATCAGGGAAGTTGAAGTCGAGCAGCGTTGATGATCGAGCTGTCTACATATTCTGTCGATTCGACCCCCAAATCAAACGAAACATTCGATATGTCTGCCATTGCTGGTTGGGATCTTCCTTCATGGATATGAATTCCATGGATTGGGTTTCAGTGATATCCGACAAAAGACTGAGATATGGTTGGAATACAGTTCATTTAGTGTTTGAAGTTCTTCAGGCTGCTGATATATATTAGTAAATATCACGTCAAGCACATCGTGTAGATGCCTGAAATTAAGGGGTAGAAAATGGGTTCCTCTGGCGCCATAGCAACGTACATTTTTAAAGGGCCACGTGATCCCCCAGGGCAAGGCCAGACTGGTTATAAGGCGAGTGTTCTAGTTTGTGTACTTGCAATTCAAATCACCAGTGATGAAATTATTTTTGACCGTAAGCGATTTTAGGTCATCAGCTGTAAACAGGACCGAAGGGCTCCTATAAAAAAGCACTGAACAATATCTCGGTCCACGATGAGGGAACTACCATCGATGTTTTTTCTATGTTTACAGTTCCTAGGAACAAATGTATGATAACGGTTCAAATTTTTCTTGACCATGATTGCAGTACCATTGCCTCTACCGTTGTTCTGTTCGTTCTGTATAGATTATACCCATAGTAAGTTAGTCGTTTTGGCTCCGTTAAATGCGTCCTCACAAATTAGCGCAATATATATCTCTTAGGTCTCCACAGTTGCACTAGTTCATGAGCTTATTAAATGAGAACATTTGCATTCCAGATCATCAAGTTCAATATATTCTCTGGGTTCTGTCTTTGATTAGTTGCCATCGCAGACGTTTTGTTTGGGGCATTTTAAAACTACCCAGGTATTTCTTAAAGTGGTTTATAAGGCCTGACAAGTTGATATCGTTAAAGATTTGGGGAAGGTCCCATAGATCCGAATCCTCATTGTGTTTACTATTTCCCTCGCTAGGCTTTTGGGGGAGATTTACTATGGCAGCAGCGTAAGATACCCGTTAAATTATGGGAACCTGTGTTTTTATTGGCGTGTTGTTCCACCTAAGACGCTGTGTGATCTGTCTGGATGGAGCAACTGGGTTTTCTACCTTTACCCCACCTGGCTAGACCTGTCCATTTGCTGGTTACTTTGTCAACTTTCTTAATCAGTACAGGACTGTCCCTGTAAATTTACTGCATAATCCCTCCTGAAGTTTGCAGCATGCTGGTGTGGTCCTAACTTTTTCCTACAGTTAGTGGGTAGGTGTTCCCCTGGAAACTTTATACAGCGTGCGTTCTGTGTGCAATAATACTTTGAGTGACCAAACGTTGGAATTATGAACCGTAAAAAACCACAATCATAGATTTACAGATTCCCCTACCTTTCTTTTT
>JBCFYV010004399.1:0-20279 GCA_039000515.1 Timema cristinae
TTATTCTAAATTTTTTGGTTTAATTTAAAGATTTTAAAAGTTTGTCTCCGGTATTACACCTACTTTGTCGTCATAACAAACACAATGTATATCAATTCACATTAATTCGGAAGGAAGATTGTCTAGAACTGTTTACAATAATTAAAATAATGAGTTTAATAGTATGGAAGAACACTTACCTCTTTATTAAACACATTTATCTTTCTAAGAAGTTATTGAATCTTTTGTTTTTGTGGTCGAACAATATATTAAGGCTGGACAAGTGAATGGCACGCCACATACGAAATAAATAATAATCAGGAAACTATAGCGAAATATGGGGGCTTACCCAGAACTAACTGAAACACAAGCAATTACTTTGTAGTTATTGCTATAAAGCGTCCATTAGAACATATCAAAAGTTCAACAAAATTTGGCAACGGGAAATATGTGTAAAACGTCAAAATTCAAAATGGCGGCTTAGAAAGTTACAGTTTTAATTTCCCACATCTGACTCGTAATTTCCCATAGTTAGACAAGTTCGTTAACAACAGATCATTTGTAATATCTGGTGTGACATTGGAAAGTACTACTTTAGTGGATGACATAGCAAATCTTCGAATTGGAACAAAAATTGTCTATGGATGCCCCCCCATCTTCTAACTTTTATACACACCTTTATCCGCCTTAAACAAACACACCCGTCCACCACTTATGTTTGAGCATTACCCACACATACCCACACTAACCAAATAATCATCTAACACTTTAACGGGAACGATGCTGTCCAAAACAATCGCCAATTTGGTCCGGCCTGTTCGACGATATTCTTGTCGTCCAGGATCCAAACCCGGCACACCTGAGTGGCCTCCACTCATGTGGAGGACAGCATAACACAACACATCAAAACACTAATAATAAGAAAAACTCTAAATCTCCTCGAGTATATTTAAACACAAAGTTCACATACGTCCACTCGCTACGAGAGCAGCAGACAGATAGAGGACAGACAGACAGATAGACAGACAGACATATAATAAGTACTGATGAACTGATTTTTCAAAAATTTGAAATATTTTAAATATAGCCCTAACGATTGGTTACAAATCTTGGGAATGTTTGACATCACAAATAACACTGTTTACTTAATTTCGGGTCAAAATTCGATCAAAGTTGGTTTGCTTATTAATGGCTTTAGAAAATTCAATTATTTTTAAAATGGCTATGCCATTTTTAGTACAGTGGATAGGTGTTTTCCTAGAATTAATTCAAACTAAAATATTTTTTTGTCCTATCAAATTATATACCTCCTAGATTAACATACTAACAACCTACATTTGTATCTTTATGCCATTGGCTGCCATATGGAAAAATAACGTCCACAATATACCTTTATGAAGGTTTTTTTCATTTGTAGAAAACCTTACTGCCTTCAAAAATTTTGTTCTGAATCAAAATTAAATAATATAAAACCGCCCACAAATATCGTATATAACATTTTTCTCTTTGGCCCATATTTACCTGCATATATCAATTTCATTAAGATTTTATTCAGTCATATTTTTTTTAAACTATAGATTGTTCTTTGTAGTCTACTACTTTAAAATTTGAAAACCGTTGGCCCAATGAACAAATTTGCTGGAACGAAATTTTCAGAGCACACTGGATTACATAACAAAATTAAGTTTGAATGGCTCGGGGTGAGGCAGGTGGGGGTGGGGATCGGGGACTACACACACAACACACGAATGGATCAAAGTTGGATATCAAGTTTAAAAAAAATCCAAAACAATTTTGGAAACAAAATACCACTTACCCCAACAAAACAATCAAAAGAGTTAACATTACACCCGCAATTCGACTAAATGTTTGTTTTAGTTATTATAAATTGATTTTAATAATGATTATATGCGACTAATATGTAGTAAAAGAGAATAAACCACCCCGGGGTGAGGATAATTTTATGTTAGCCAAAAGGAATCTGAGCAGTAACTAGGTCGCTTTTTAGCACTTTAACAACTTACATTTCTATTAGAATTTCGCATCTTTCTATAATCATTAAAAATCCTTGAAAAAGTAAATATAAAGCTAAAACCTCTTATTGTGACCTCACACCAAAAAACGCTGCGTCCCCCCAGGTTGGAAACTGCTGCTTTATTATAACACACTTGGACGCAATATTTAACTAGTTGAGATGTAAAACTTGCTAGTCCCTTTATCAAAGAATTAGAAATGTGGCCATGTTTATTTAAAAACTGTAAATAAAGCAATACAAAAATGGAATTAATGGATATTCCTACAGTATTTTGATACCTGTCTACCAATGTCCTGCTTCATAACCTCATGAAAGTGCCCTAAAATTGTAATACTGGTAAGGAATAAACTATTCAAGACGTATATGTAATTTAGAGCGTGAGGGTGAAGGGGCTTCCCCTGACATTTTACGAAATAACTGATGGCAAATTCGAAATCAACACTCTAAAAAGATGGCTATAACAAAATTTCATGCAAATTAACACACTAAATAACAAATTTAAAAATGTACCCCAAATTTGAAAATGTTAAAGGCGAATAAAAAACCTTGTTTTTTTGTTTAATGTAGCCTACTATTCAAACAAAAGATTATGAGTGTTGTAACATTGTAACATACCCTAAGTTTGTGACCTACCCCCAACATTATCCCACACAAATAACACACAGAGGTAAGCACAAGAGAGTTATAAATTTATTTCCAGAAAAACATGGTACGCTCAATGAGGAGAGGCCCTAAAGAAAGACGTTAACCATGAGCCAAGGGGCTGTAACCCAAAAGGGCAACCCCAGGCCTGGGGGGGCACTAAAACAATAAAAACACCAGGGGCCCCTTTATTTTAACTTTCCAAAAAGGGCGTCATCAAGAAGGGCAAATAATCAACAAATTGTCCCAGTTCCCAAATATAAATTTCCCATCAGAAACATGGGCAGAGCCAACACCCCCAAAATTCAAAATATTAGGTGATTCAAGACCCAAAATCCTTAACCAAACGATGAAGCGACATTAAAATAATACTTGACATTATTAAAGTCCAATAAGAATCCCAAATATTTAATAACAAACGGAGCGCCCTCTGTGGAAAAAACGGGGGTGGCCCGCGGCCCCACATTTAACAACCAAATAAAATAAACACCACAAAGAAACAAAAATAAATAGCCAACTCTAACATTCAACAAACGTCCGAACTAAAATTAATCTCTCCGCCGCCGGGGCCCACTTTTAAAACCAACCTTGGTAGAAACAAAACGGCAAAAAATTTTTTTTTGGGGAAATTTAAAGATACAAAAAATATCAATGGGGACCAAGTTTTCAATATAAACATTGCCATAAGGGAAAGGCTGACGAAATTGATCATCGAAATAAATATTATCGTAATATATAAACTAATTTTGAAAGATAAAATTTTTTTAAAGCCAAAATGAATAATAAATACGACAGCCTACAAAAAATAGTTAGGCAAATTTTACCTTGAAACCCCCCAGAGTGATTTGTGTCCTACTCTGGCCCCAACCATTTTTAAATCCTATGGTAACATTGTTCTCATGCGGGAAAAAAAAAAAAAGGGGGGGGGGTTTTCGATAACACCTCAGACCCCACACATTGGTCACAAGCAAAAATAAAAGCCATAGAATTTTTAGAACGCGTCTGGCAGCGCGCGAAGCTCGAGCTCCCGCCTTTCGCTTGTCTTTTGTTACTAGGAAAAAGGGGAAGGGGGACTTTCCCAACAGGGCCCCAGCAGCGAGCCTCGAACCCTTTTCATTGAATTGGATTTTGGGGTGGAGTGCTCTCGGGTTTATTGTAGACGAGTCGGAACGAGTCAACAGGTGGTTGGTGAGTATACAACTTCTTCTTTCATGTATTTGAATAATACAACTGTTACAACTAGCGCCATAAAGCCATATCTAAAAACACCAAATAAAAACAAAACATTGGCTGACAATGCCCCACTCAAACCCTTTGCGGGCAAAGGAAATTTGCTACGGCACTCAGTTCCCTTTTTATTCTTTCCAACCGAATGGGCATACACTTAATAGCCGTTGTCTCGCCTACTGACAACGGGCACTAACTACCGATTAACTAAGCTTTCAAAATTTTTACTAAGAGGGAAATTTCCCTTTCTTTGTTAATGATTTTCGAAGTTGGGATTTATTTGTAATTCCCCCAACATTCAAGTTTTTTAACCAACATTGGGGGGTGATCCCCCCCCCCTCCCGGCGTGACGCTCCTGCTTACTCATTTTCATCATCCCTCACACAGCCCCGGGCCGGGGCCCCCATCCGGGCCCCGTGAACTTTACTACATTTTTTCCGCTGTAGTTAGTGCAAATTTCACTACAGCAATTTATCTGTCGGCTTTTGCAATTCCCCGGAACATGCATCCAATTGCACTCCTCTGTCTTGCATTACCCCTTATAATTTAAGGGATGCTTCGGGTTTGGGGGTCCAATTTCAGTTGTCAAAATTTTTAAGTGCCACCAACATTCATCCACCAAAAGTTTGGAGATTTTTCGCATTTCAATCCGTTTTCCCCCCAGATTTTTTAAGAAAAAAGTGTACCTCAAAGAAATTTTAAGATCCCCTCCCTACACAGACACTAACATTTTAATCCTCTAATACAATATTATCATCTAGGGGATATCGAATGACCAAATTTGCAGCCATAGTATAAAGTGATCTGAGGGGCACATTTTTCAAGGGCTGCTACTTTTTAAATTTCCCAAAAAAAACCCATGGAGTAAAAGCTTGTTAAGGCATGATGAAAAGCATAACAGTAAGCAGGACCCTTTTCACCAAAAATGCCCTTTATATCAAAAGACAAAACCCCTTTTTTTCCCTTACTTTTTGAGGATGCTCACAAATTTTTTTTTTGCATGGGATAGGAGCATCAATAAATATCGATGTCGCCCCCATTACTTGTCACAAGCCTACTCTCCCAAATTTCTAGAGCTGCTCTGCTTTCATCTGCAAAATCATATTTACAATGTTTCACTTTTCAGTTCACCCCCAGAATTTTTTTAAGTTTTGTTTTTTTTTCTTATATATCCCAAAAAATGTTCTTTCCCCGTGACTACGGGTGGATTTGGTCACGAAGGTGCTTCTTCGACATCCTTTCCATACTTTAACGCTGCAGGGCATGAAGCCTTCAAAAACTACAGTAACTTTCCCATATGCCGTAAATGGTTTTTGTACATATGAATAACTCACCAAAAGTAGCACCAAAGCCAAAATTAACTTTTTTAACAAATGTTTCACCAACAGGTTGTTTGGTGGTTTGCTCACATATAAAAAGCGTCGAGACTGCTACCATACTATCTAAAAACTTTTTCCAAAACTGTTTTTTCATTTTTTCTAAACTTGTTTCTGAGGGTCAAAGAGATAGTCATGGCGAAGTTCAATTTAAAAATTGCTGCTTGCAGCTTTGAATCGGTCTCAAGGGAAAAAACACATTCTTTGTCATCAAACTGAATCAATTAAACTTTTTTTTCTTCAATTTGCGACTTTTCTCAACATATTCATTGTTACAAAACCTGATTTATTTTTTAATTTTCCATCGCAGAGATTTTTCCCCCTTCCCCCCCGCCAAATTAACTGGGCCAATCTTTACTTCACACATTTACCTTTAAATTTGCTATCCGTTAACCATTTTAAAATATTAGTAAGTTGAGGAAGACTCTCTGGAAAGGGTGCGAGTTTAAGGGGAAATCTGAATATTTTTAAATCTTTTAAAACCGTACATTCTTTTTTTATTGACAGGTCTCAAGTTTTTTTGCTTTTCAAATGATACGTTAATTTGAGATTCTAACCAAATTTCACACTAAAAAACAGGGCACAAAAGGGGTAGCAGTAGCGGTCCGGGAATTTACCTTTTACCCCCTCCAATTGATTTTTTTTTTCCCTTTAATTTTTTGTCACTTTTTTTTCCCCTTTGTTTTTTAGGTGTGCTCTTAGATTTTTACGGTGCCCCCCTTTTATTTTTTTTTTCCCCCGAAGGGGGGGGGGGGGGGGTTGGGGGGGAATTTTTTAATCGTGGGGAAGTTATTATTTATTGGTGTGGGGGTTTTTTTATTGTTGGGGGGAAATGCATCAATGGCGTTGGGAACCCTCCCTGCCCCCTAAATGTCGGGATCGCTTGAGGGCGGGGAAAAGCGGGTGAAGCTCTCTGGCCGGCCGTTTTAGCGTGGATTTTGAACAGCCGAAAATGGCTCGCGGCTGCAAGACCCCTTTTACTTTACCCCCACTCCACCACCCCCTCTTCGGGACTCATGGGTCCAAAACCCTTGGGGGTAGGGGCCAACGGGAAAAGGGAAACTTTTATGCCAACTTGTAACATTAATTTCACATGTTTACAATAGGACCCGCCCCCTGCTGATATTTACGCATAACTCTCTGTAAACAATTATCCGGGCACTAATAGAACCCCACAATAGTACACTTATCTATTTTATTTCACGAGTTTTGGGAAAAGACAAAAAAAAACCCTTTTGAAAAAAATAAAATTTTTCTCTCTACATAATCAATCTCACATAATAAAAATGTTTTATTAAATTTTTAAAATTTAATCTTCTTGGAAAAAAAACCCAACCAAGACCCCCGGGGCCCACAAAACCCAAACATCCAAAACGACGATTGGGCCGAACGGAAACTAAAGACCTTTCCCCCAAAAAGGGAAAAGTTTCCAAATTTTCCTTTCCGTTCAACCAACACGTTAAAAGGGCCGGCCATTTTTGGGGAAAAACAACCCCAAAAAGGGAAAAAACTATTCCCCCCTATTCCCCAAAACCCGCCCCCTCTAAATGGTAGAGAAATAAAAACTTTCAAAAAACCCTCAATGAAAATTTAAAAAAAAACGGTTTTGGGAATTTTGGAGGGGGCCTGACAAAAAAATTTTTACGGATCAACCAAAAACTTCCCCAGTTTGGGGCCCTATTTTACTCAACCCACCGTTGTGTTTTAAAATTTTTTCCCCCCCTTGATTCATATTCAAAAAAACCCCCCTAAAATTAATTTTGAATTTCGTTTTATTTTCTAAAAATTGACTATTTTATTTTTAAACCTTTACCAGGAACTTTTTCCTACACGTAGACAATGGGCAGGATAAAACATTTATAAAAATTATAAAACTTCATCATAATCTTTAAACTTAATTGGCGATTTAAAATTTTTTTACTCTGATTTTAAAAAAAAAACTCTTAGTTTTTTCAGCCCCCTGCCCCGGTGTTTTTTTAAAATTTTCTAATCTAAATCTAAATTAATTTTTACCTGATCATTAAAATTTTTATATGAGGCTTTTATGTTTTGTTTTTTGTCCCACTTTTTGGGGGCTTAGGGGTCTTTTCGGGGTTTTTAAAAAAACCCTTTTAGATAGCCACAATTTTTTAAATTTACTTGGATTTTTTCAAAGTTTAAAAAAAAATTTTTTTTTTGAAATTCTGGATTAAATAAATAATTAAATTTTTAAACAGAAGGTAAACGTTTTCCCCTTTTTCTCATTTTGAAATATAGTTTAATTTAAAAATTTTTTTTCTGAAAAAATTTTGGAAAAAAATTTAAATTAAAGAAATTGGGTTAACTTTAAATAAGTTTTCTAAAACTTTTTCTAAAGGTTTGCCCTTTTAATGTTTATATTTTCATTATTAACTACTAGTAGAGGGGGTTTTTGTTTTTTCCCCCCTTTCCCAAAAAATTTGTGTCAGGAGGATACTCCTGGGAAAATTTGAAAAAAAGTCCCGGGGAAAACTAAACCCCCTCCGGGAAATTTTTAAAGTTTCTTTATAGAAAGTTTAACATGTAAAATTAACGTTTTTTGGGAAATCTTTATTTTAGGGATGAAAAGGAAAAAATTTTGGGAACCATTTTTGGGAAAGGGGCCCCCTAAAAGGGCCCTTTTTTTTAGTCTTTTTGTATTATCCTGGCGGAAAATTAATTTAAATTTATTTATTATACTTAAAAAAAATTCAAAAAGTTTTCGGGTTTGTTATATCTCTTCAAGAATGACCCAAATTTGAAAAATTGGATTAAAAAACTTTTGTTTTATAACTTTCTCTTTAAGCTTAAAACTGCGCGAATTAAAAAAATTGGGTTTCAATATTTTTTTGTTTTTGGGTTTTCAAAAATATCTCATTTTGATATAATGAGACCAAAAGTTTTTTGCTCTATTTTTAAAAAGGTTTTGAAATAAACCAAAAATTTATTAAAGGTTGCTTTTAAATATTGTAAAATTTCCCTTAATTTCCAAAATTTTTTTCCCCTTGCTTACTCCCCGCTTTTTCCCTTTTTATTCTTAAATTATAAACCCTTTAAAAAAAAGGTAAAAGAGTGGGGTTGTAAAAAACTGACCTGAAAAAGGGTACCAAATTTAAAAAATTTAAAAATCGGTTTTAAAACCCCAAAAATTTTTTATAAAAAATGGTTTTTAAATTTGGGTTTAATGAAACCAAAAAAAAAATTTTCCCAGGAATTTTGATGACAAAGTTTATCCTTTTTTTTTGGTCCATTTTAGAACCAAAGGGTCAAAAAAAGTTTTTTAAATAAACTTTGTGTTAATAAATTCCCCTTGAAAAAAAAAGTTTTAAAAATGTAAAAAAAATTTTGGGATAGGGTTTAATTTTTTTTTTTTTTCCATTTTAAAATGTTTTAAAGGGAAGTTTTATTTTTCTTTTTTTTTTTTTTTTTAAAAAGTCAATTTTTTAAAAATTTTTTTAAAAAAAATTTTAAAATTTTTTTTTTTAAAAAGAAAAAAATTAAAAAAATTTATATAGAACTTTTTTTTTGATAAAACCCTTAATATTCAAAAAAAGATATTTTTAAAAAGATAATTGTTTACCGAAAAAATATTATTAAAATTTTTATTATTTTTGTTTAAAAGGCCCATCGACACACTAGGTCATTTTGGGGCCTTTTGCATAATAAACATACATATTAAAAAATTTTCCAATAGGAGAGAGTTTAAATTTTTCACCCCGTTTCTATAGAAAGGGGGAGACCCAATTTTTAAAGATACAATATAAGAAGAATAGATTCAAATAAAAAAAAAAAAAAAACCATTTGGACACTATAGGAGTACTCAATTGGCTCGGAGTAAAATTGAGTGAAACACCTGCTAAAAAAACCACAGGTGTTAATCACGCCAATAAAAAACAAAACAAACAATTTTTAAAACAACATATTAGTTAAAAAGAAAAACCCTAACATGTTAAAATAAAGTCTGTAAAAAAACATGTTAAATGTATAAAAGGGTTTTAAAACGAAAAAAACAAACAAAATTAAAGATACTAAAATTTAAAAAAGTATCAATATGAATAAAACCCCAGATGAGTCACTTTATAAAAGGGCTCAAATGGCGCTAAAAAGATTCACCTGGATAAAAATGGAGTAAACAAATAACTCCTTCAGCACTGTCGCGAAATAAAAAACAATTCACCTTAAAATTAAGGGCCAGCGAATAGGAGCATACTTGCGACACTCCACTAAAATGTGGTACACACTAAGGGGAGCATCGCAAAATTCACATACTGGAGTGATCCCCTCGTATAAAAATCCGTGGGTTAGAAATGCATGCCCGACGTGGAGCCTCGTCACGATGATCTCCTCTCTTCTAGACTTTCGTATAGAAGAGGGCCACCACGACACACCATCCCTGATGGACCGTAGCTTGTTCTGAGCAGAGGTCGAGACCCACTGCTCGTGCCAGGTGCGTAAGAACCCCACGCCGAACATAACCCTTTAGGTCTAAAAACATAACACCCAACTCGCCTCCGGAGGCAGGCGTGCTGCTCCTTGGCTGCCTGGTCCGCCAGTTCATTTCCTGAAGACCAGCGTGACCAGGAATCCAGCAAAGGCGAGCCGGTGCTTAGTGAATCAATTTTTAAAATTTGTTCATGTATCATCTCACGAGAGGATTCCAGGAGTAGAGAGTGACAGTGCCAACAAGACATTCGTGGAATCCGTGCAGATGAGAACAGAAAAGTGACTATTTCGGTATACAAAACACAAGAGATTTAAAAATGGCATACAATTCAGCCGTAAAAACACGGTTTCTTCAGATAAACCAAATTTAAAATTGGATCCTTCCACAACAAAAGCACATCCCACGGAGGCTCCAGATTTAGAACCATCATGTAGATGCGCTTGGATCCGTGAAAGCGAGTGGAGAGGAGCTCGTAGAAGGTCTCTCATATACAGAGTTTGGGGGGTCGCTTTAGGAACTTGCAAGATCAAAATGGCATTTCGGAAGGCGTATCTTCCAGGAGAAACTCGACCTGGTGATGTGGGGATACCTTTGGCAGGACTATCCCACACGGTCGAAAACCGATAACATCTGGATCCCAACCGGCCTTGCACTACTCCATTTGGTTTCATACAAGACACGGTTAGGGGATGAAACACATGGGGTAGGCAACATGCACTGGCGTCAATGTAGTTTCGACACGTAGGTATGCCAGAAGTAGACCGCCGGTAGGGAAGAGGGGGCTCACCAGCGTCGGCACAGATGCTGACGACTGACATGTACGAAAGCACCAGTAGCCAGTCATAAGCCAGCATGGTTGACACTATCTAGCATCTTTAACGCCGAGGTCTAGCTGAGTCCATAAACAAAGCTGCCATAGACAGTTTAGATCTTACCAAGGCCCTATAGCAGGGCATCAAGGTTTCGCTATCTGCCACCCCAGGACCGACCGCTAATCACTTGATCAGGTGGAGAGCTTTTATACACCTCGCTTTCAGATCTTTGATGTGGGTATCCAAGTTAATTTAAAGTCAAATAAAAGTCCCAAAACCTTACGCTTTCTGAGACTTGGTAAAACAAAATGGTTCATTAAAATACTGGGGGTCAAATTCCGCGAACCCATGAAGTGGACAACCGTCGTCTTGGCTGCAGAGAAGCGAAAGCCAGTACTAGATCCCCCGATCCAAGATTTTACAAAGGGTTAACCCTTCATCCCTTTTTCCCAAAAAAATTCATTCCCCCCCAAAGAACATCCTCCTGCCAACAGTCCTGCATTTTTTTCAAAAAAAACTACGCCCCCAAAATACCCCTCACCCCACCCCCAAATTTTTTCAACCTTACCCGGAAATTTACCCTAAAATTATTAAAAAAGGAAGGTTTCCCGAAACCCCCAAAAAAAAAATGTTTTTCAAAATCCGACCCCATTTTTACGTACCTTTCTCCAGATGAAGAGACACCAGAAATCCTTATGGAGAAAAGGGACGAATACCGTCTCTAACAGACAAGGTAACCTGGATGGGTTTCGGGGAAAACCAATTGAAATTAAAACAGATTGCGGGATTCTAAAACCAAATAAGTCCTTTTTTTATTTTTTCCAAAAATTTTCACACACAACTAGTTTTAAAACACTCTATAGCAATTGCCAATTTAAATTTTTCCACTTTTATTAAGGTATAAAAGGTTTTTGCCCCATAGTAGGGGAAAAATCTAACACAAACACTATTGAAGGCAAAAAAAAGGTTGCGGCAGGGGGGGGGCGACGCAAAACCATAAGAAAGTCGTCTGGACCAGAGGCTTGCCTGGGACAGGGGTAGGGCATTAAACTTTGGTAAAGGGGAGTTATAACCCCCCCACTTTTTCCAAATCAATACATGGCCCCGAAATTTCCCTTAAAACTCGAAAAATCGTTATTACTCCAGTGCAAAATAGCGGCTATCAACAGCACAATACATTAACACCTCCACCGGGGAAAAGGGGCCCCTTAACCCTGACTGGGCATTATTTTAGGGGAAAAATTTTTTCTAAAATTTTCGGAATTTCCCAAACCAGTTTTTGGGGGGAATGAAGTTAAAAAACTTTCCCCCAATACTCTTTTCCTGCTTTCCCCTGCCCACTCGACAACTTTAAACCGAATGACTCCAGATTCCCAATTTTTGGACCGAGAAAGAGACAGGGGCCCTTTGAAGGTCAGAAATAGCCGACCGACACTACTCCCCTCCCCCAAAGGGAACGGGACGGTGGCGCGGTTTTAGGGATGGAGGCCCTGGGCTACCGCGAAATTGACGGGTTCAAAAAAAAAAATACCCCAATTCTTAACATCGACTTTTAGGGGGAAGGGGATTCGTGTAAAATGGGGGAGCTCGCGGAATTTTTTTCCCATTCGGTTTTTTTTAAAAACCCCACCCCTTTGGGGGAACTCTTCCCTGTATTTGGGGCCAATTTTGGGGAGGGGGGAAAAAAGTTTTTTTAAGGGAAGTGATCGCTTCCACAAGGTCCGTTTTTTAAAAACCCCCCCCAAAGGAAGAGGGAAAGCGATACCGGGGCTAAAATAAAGTTAGGTCATGGCAGAGGATCCCAACCTTTTAAAGGGGGAAAGTGTGTCTTTTTTCCCTTTTAGTTTAAATTTTTGGAAAAAACAGAATGGTACTCTTTGGGCACGTGCATCCACATCTGCACTTTGATTTGCTGATTCTTAGGCTTTTTATTTTTTTTTCAAACTTCTTTTATGGGTTTTGGTTGTCTTTTTTGTCGCCAAAAATTATTACATTCCAGGGAAAAATATAATATTCTAAAAAAAGGGAAAAGAGACTTTTGGCTCACAACGGACTTTTTTAAATTTGCAAAAAACCCCCCTCCCACCCCTTTTTGGGGGGAAAATTCAGTTTTGGGTAGTATAATATTTTTTTTTTTAAAAAGGGAACTTTTAAAAAAAATTTGGCTTTATTAAAAAGGGGCCAAAATTTTTTCCCGTGAAACAAATTTTAAAAAAATTTAATAATAATGTACTTTATTCATTTAAAAAATTTAAATTTTTGGGGTTATTTACTTACAATAATTTTTTTTTTTTTTAAATTTTACCCTTCAAAATTAAATTAAAAAATGGGAATCTGAAAACTTTTCCGGGGTATAAAAAAATTTTTTTTTTAAAATAAAAAATAATTTTAAGGTAGTTAAAAAAAACCTTTTAAATTTTTGGAAAATTTATATTTTGTTAAATATATTCGAACCTTTTGGGTTTAAAAAATTTATATAAAAATCGATTATTGTGATTAACAAGAAAAGAAATGTTTTTTTTTAAAAGGAAAATAAACCCTTTAAGAAATTTACTTACAACCTGTTTTCTTAAATTATCTTTACTCCATAATACACAATATGTGAAAGTTTTTTTGGGGAATGTGTCATACCAAACTATTTTAAAATTAATAACTAATTAAATTAAAAATATGAGACAATGTTAATTTAGATGACCGGGAATTTTTTTTTGGGGAAAGGGGGAGTAATCGAAAAAACCCAAAGGGGCCTAGGAATATATTTGGCTTTAAAAAAAAAGAGGCTTCTGGGGAAATTGGGGTAGGGTTTCATAATTGTGACCCACCCCTACATTTTCCCACAAAAAATAAAAAACAGAGATAAGCACAAAAAGTTAAAAAATTTTAAAATTTTATAAATAAAATGAAAACAGCTCAATGAGGGGGGGAGAACATTAAAGTTAAAGCACAAGCGAGGATATAACCAACACCAATGTAAAAAACAAACAAAAGACGGGGGGCCCCTTTTTTCTTAGACGTTTCCCCGAATGGGAATAAAACTCTAATAAATTTGGGTTTTCCTATTTCACTATAATTAAAAGTATTTTAAAATTTTAGACTTAACCACACATTCCCAAAATCCAAACTGGGAGGGGAGTTAAAAACCCCAAAAATTTCCCCAACCTAAACAACGGTTTGAGACATTAATAAAAAAATACCTTACAAAATATAAAGTTTTAAAAGTTTTAAAAAATAAACCCAAAAGTTTTTAAATAATAAACCCGGGGTGCCCCTCCGTGGGTAATATCACTGATTAAGTAAAATTTCCAAAAATTTCCTGAAACACGTATTTATTTGTTTTAAAACGTCAATAACTGAAAAAAAAATTTTTTTTTAGTAACTTTCAAAATGAGGGGACTTTCATCATATTATCATACATATTACATCCCCAAATTTTGACCCCTTTGGGGGGGAAATTTTCTAAAATTTTCCTTTCTTAAGTGGGTGCCTACATAACAAAAATGAAAAAAACATCCGAATTTCATGTTTTACCTTGATATTTTGCGCCCGCTATGAATCAATCAGCAACAATCAGGACATGTTTTTTATAAGTATAAAAATATGTATAATAATATTTTATATATATATATTATAAATATAAATATAAAAACTAAGCCCAAGACATTGAATTTTTAAATAAACTTTTAAAAAACCAAAGTGAATTTTTAAAAAGAGGACGAACCTACATAAAGTTAGGCTTATTACCTTGTAAACCCCAGAGGCAATGCGTAACTTATCTGGCTTCAACCATTAATACCTACGGTAATCATGTGTTCTCAGTGTTTGTAGTGATAAGGGGGGGAAGGGGGAGTTACCAAACAGCTCCCGAAGTCCACGAGCTCGGCCAAAAAAGCAAATATAGTCCATAGAAGTTTTAGAATGCACCCAACAGCGGCGCGCCCCCAGTCGCGTTAAAAAAAAAAAAAAACGACTTTCCGCTTGTCTCTTGTTCCCCCTTGTTCGAAAGGAAGGGGGGGTTCCCAACACGGCCAGCACGAGCCTTGAACCCCGGGTTCATTAAATTGTGGATTTTGTAGTGGGAAGCATCTCGGGTTTTTGTAAAGTCGGAACGAGTCAACTAGGGCTGGCTGGGTGAGTGAACAATTTCCCCTTCTTCATGGAAACAAGGTCATAATTTGACTAAAAACCCTGAACTCATCAAAAACTTTTTTGGGGTAATTTTTAATGGAAGTCCCCCAATAGGAAGAGACAATTGGAAGACCCTAGACGCAGGATCAGATGGAGGAAAACATTAAATGACCTAAAATAAAAGGTTTAATGGGGGGACGGTAAACTATCTCAAAGATAGGGACATGGTTAATTTTGGGGGAAAAGGATAGAACAAACTCAAATAGGATAGGTGTGTATTTTGAAAGGCGGCAAAAATTTTTTTCGAGTTCTTAATGCCATGATGGAGCAAGAAAAAGTGAGTTAAAGGGAAAATTTGTCACAAAGGGAAAAACAAAACTAAATCTTTTACAAATAAAACTTTGGAACATATAAAGTCCCTGAAAATTACTTTAAAACCTTTTTAAAAGTTTTATTTTTTATTTTTTAATATTAATATTTCTAAAAAGGTTTTTAATTTTTTTCAAGCGACATGTAAATTACACTTACTCACTTTAAATTGTTTTTTAACCATAAAAAATTGTATTTATTTATTATTAAAATTAAATTTATTATCAAAAATTGATATTTTTGATTATTTTATTTTACAATTCACGTATATTTTCTTTTTTTCAAAAAAAATTTAAATTTAAAGATATTTTCTAAATTTTTTTAATAAACAAAAAAACAAATAAAAAGTTATTATGAAAAGCAGTAAAATCGGGCGTGCCATTTGTTTTCTTTTTTTAATATTATGATTAGACCACACACATTAATAATAAATAGTTAGGGTTTTGTTTTTTTCTATCACTGGGACACCAAAGATACCCGAAAACAATTTTAAAAAATAAAATTAAAACATTTTATTTTTTTGAATGGGTTTTTGGACTTAGCTTTTCATCTATTAAAATTTTAGTTTATTTTAATTTGATTGTTATAGGTGATGACATCTGCAACTACTATTGATGAACTTCAAAAATGTTTTACAAATGGGCACGGATCAAAGTTTAAAATACAACTCTGGCTGGGGAAAACTGCCACCTGGTTTGACCAAAAAAATTTAAAAGGTAATTTCTTTAAACATATTATATTGACTACAAAACCATAAACAATCAACACTATCTCAATAGCCTAAAAAACTGTAAGAAAGTTTTGGGAAAGAAGTCGACTTAGTGGTCATAAAATTTTTGGGGTTTTCCCCCAAGAGGAAAGATATTTAGGTTTGGAATCATAATTTGAGGCACCTACGGTAAAACATCGTACGGCAAAAATATATCAAAACATAATTTCATTAATGATTGCTTTTACAAACGTATTTTATTGTTGCCTTTTACAAAAAATTATGTTGATTTCTTTGATTAATCATATTAAGCTCTTGGTCCCCTACTTTCCACTTGGACGAACAGGTAAAACATAATTTGACAGAAAGAGGCTTTGTTGAACTCATAATCCCAATCCCACAGGGATTTGACACAATCTCTCTACCATGACTTAAATGACCCAGAAATTATTCGATGAGTCTCTAATTGACATTGGGTGAATAGGGTTGGATGTATAATATCTTGTTTACAGACAAGTGGACAAGTATAATCTTTAATAGGCCCTAATTGTGCGAGACTCTTCTTTTAAGAAAGAGAACATAAGTTGAGAGAAGGTATATTTTTAAATAGGAATAAATGCTTGTAACAAGAATTGGTATTTTAATACTGATAATGAATCAGATAGCCGAAGCTATCATCTATGCAGTTTAGTGAGGATAGCACCTCTTAGATATCATTATTCTGAAAATTTAAAAATGACACCTGGACACGGGAATCGAACCCGGGACTTTCGACTTAGTACGCCAATGCTCTTACCACCGAAGGTCCCGGGTTTGATTCCCGTGTCCAGGTGTCATTTTTCAATTTTCAGAATATGATATCTAAGAGGTGCTATCCTCACTAAAATGCATAGATGATAGCTTCGGCTATCTGATTCATTAATATATGCACTCCCGTACAATTATAATATAATTGTCATTTGGCTGCAATCTGCCAACTACCGAGTCGCAGGTGGCTGCTTTGGGCTGATGGCTGTGATCTTATATAATCACATGTTTATAAGCTGACGACTTCCGCACGTCCATCATAGACTCTGCCTTAAAATATGAGTGAAGAATGACCATGGGCACGGGACGAATCCTGGATAGCTCAGTGGTAAGAGCATTGGCGTACTAATCTGAAGGTCCCGGGTTCGATTCCCGTGTCTAGGTGTTATTTTTCAATTTTCAGATTATAATACTGATAGTTCAACATATAGGCCTACATAATATACACAATAAAGCCGTTTCCTTATGGGTTGGGCAAGAAATTGTACATTTAGCTCAAATAACAACTTCGTACTTAATCCATCCTCATTAAGTTTCTCCAACTTCCTATCCTGAATGCCCCCTTCGTTTCAACAACATCCATACACCGGCCCATACAAGCGCTTTTATTATTAAAACTCTTCATGTTTCTCTTTTTCACACATTCATCTACACCAGTGGTTCCCAACCTGGGGGCGATCGCCCCCAAGTGGGCGATTTGGATTATCAGGGGGGCGATTCGGGGGCGATGATTATCAAAGGAGTAAAAATTAAAATAGTACTGTACAGTATAAGTTTGCCGGCTATTCTCAGCCAAAGTATAGAAGTTCATGCACAATGGATTCAAAAAAGAAGAGAGTCGTCAATACTCATCTGAGTATTTAAAATTCGGTTTTATCGCGTCACCACAAAATGTGCAATTTCCACATTGTCTTCTGTATGATAAAACATTTACTAGTAATGAAGCCATGAAGCCTTCGCAAATGAAAGATTATTTATCAAGAGTACACAGTGATAAAGTGAGTAAAGAACTTAGTTATTTTCAAAACCTCAAAGCTAAAGCTGATAAATGGCCTAATGTGAGTGAACTATTTAAAAAACGAGCAACCGATCTTGACAAAGGTCTTCTTGCTTCTTACGAGGTGTCTTTATTGATCGCTAAATGTGGTAAACCTCACACAATTGGCGAAACTCTTGTTTTAACCGGCTACCCAAAAATTATTGATATACTAGGAGAGGGCCCTAGTAATAAGATAAGTCTATCGGTTCCTTTGAGCAACAATACTGTTTCCAGTTGAATTGACAAAATGGCCACGGACGTTGAATCCAAACTCATCAATTTGTTGAAAAAAAGTAAATTTGGATTGAAAATTGATGAATCAACTGTGATTGATAACACAGCAATTTTATTAGCTTATGTGAGGTTTATCAATGAACAAAAGGAAATTACCGAGGAAATGCTGTTTGCTAGAACTTTGATCACTGATACAAAGGGGATCGTCGATTTTTAAAGTTGTACAAGATTATTTTGAGAAAAAAGAGATTCCCCTAACAAACGTGAGCACTTGTGCAACAGACGTTGCTCCTGCCATGTCAGGTCGTCATGCTGGGTTTTCCATCCCACCTTAAGAAAGAAGTGCCCGAGGTCATCACTATACACTCTGTCATTCATCGTCAACACTTAGCTGCGAAAAAATTGAGTGGTGTCCTGCATGAAACCCTAAAACTGGTCATTACTGGTGTCAATAAGATCAAAGCTATTTCTTTCAATTACCGTCTGTTCCGACAACTTTGCCATGAAAATGATGAGGAATTCGAACGCTTGCTTCTACATACGGCCGTGAGGTGGCTTTCCAAAGGAAACTGTTTTTGCCATTTCTTCGAATTATTTGACACAGTTACTGAGATTCTCGACACGTCTGATCCTGATTTAAGTGAGAATTTGAAGCAACGCAAGTGTAACTTGCATACCTTACAGATATTTTTGAAAAAATGAACAAAGTCAATATAAGGCTTCAAGGAAACAAGATGAACCTTATCAAGGCCAAAGGAATTATTTCATCATTCATCGCCAAGTATGATATTCACAAGGTAAATATTGGCTGTAAAGAGCTGATTCAGTTTCCGACCCTTAAAAAGTGTTCAGTGTCAGATAACGAGACTCTGAACTCCCAGAAGAAAAAATCCTAATTTTTACTGATCACCTTGACCAGATAAAAACTAACATGGAATCAAGATTTGAAGATTGACCAAGTTACAAATTCCGGATTGGATTCTAGATCCATTCTCATTTGAAGCTGTGAATAAGCTTGATAACTCTTTGCAGACAGAGTTTCTAGATCTGAAGTATGACTGTGAGGTGAAAATCATTTTCAAGCAGAGCAGTTACGAGTTAGTATGGTGAAGCTTATCGACACTTATCCACAACTGTGGGGAAAAACTGAACCACTTCTCATCTCGTTCCCGTCAACACATTTAGTTGAAAAAGGATTTAGTTTTGTTGTCCAGCTCCCCACAAAACAAAGAAATAAGTTGGACATTTGCATCAAAGGAGACTTGCGCCTGAACTTGACGAACATAGAGCCGGATATTCAAGCTTTAACTGAAATCTACCAAGCACAAGGCAGCCATTGAAAAGGTAAAATAAAACAATAACAAAGTTTTCAAACTTTCATTTATTTTTTCAAATTTTAACTGTCAACTTCCTTTAATTCTTCAGATTCCAATCTAAAAATGAAAACATGTACTCGTTTTTTAAATGACTGTCAATGATTTTAGTTAATTATTTCACTTCTTTGTTCTTAAAAAAAAATATGTAAAAAATGTACATTTTAATTTTTTTTTCTATTTTATTTAAGAGTGACCGGATAAAACTGCTTTATTATTTACACTTTACTTTAAATTAAAATTAGGCATACAATGAAAATAAAAGGGGGCGATAGGTGTTAGTCAACCTCCAGAAAGGGTAGATGGGCCACAAAAGGTTGGGAACCACTGATCTACACCATTTAGCCACGTCATTACGTGGCCTATCCCTTCCTTTTGATCCAAACACTATACCTTCATATATTGGCTTCGTCACTCAATCCACACTCGTCCTCTCAACACGACCAAACCAAAGTAAGATACTTCTTTCACACTGACCTAGTGCAGTGGTTCCCAAACTGTGCTCCGCGGAACCCAAGGGATCCGGGAACAGATCCCAGGGGATCCGTGGATTAATTTCTATAATAGATACTTTGATTTTTTAAACAAAAAATTTTTGCTAGAAATAATCGCAAAACTTATTTAATTGACTATACGTATAGTTCATATGACTTAGAATATCTAGCTAATACATCTTTAGTGTCCGATTGAGCCACCTCGGTTTACATTTTTGTTTTTTTTTTGTTGTTTTTTTGTTGAATCTTAGTTGAGGGTGAAATTGTTATTTCCCTCCCTCATTTCCTCCCTATTTACTTTCTCATATCTGTATATTTCTCAGGACTAGCAACCCCCTCCTGGACACCGGCTCTCAGGACTGGCCACTAAATTTAGTGTGATTTCAAACATCTATAAATACAGATCACAGTTTGGTGATATGCTCTTTCTCACTCTTGCTTACGTTTTTACTCGCTGCATTTGTTAAGTACCATGTGCTCGTGTTATTTAGGGTTAATTAGGGTTAGTCACTTTGTCTGTATGTCTTCGTAACAATGTGGATACGAATTCTTAATATCTGTTAAGGGGAAACTCCTCCCTAGATGTTTAGTCGTTTAAAACAAAGTGATGAAAAAAA
>JBCFYV010004400.1:0-39258 GCA_039000515.1 Timema cristinae
CATGGTGTCAGCCTGCAAGCAGGCTATACCAATCGAGAGGCTGCCGTATGATGGCAAAGATAGTGCCAATATTTTCAAGCTGAGGGTGCCATGTGGTTAGCACAACGAGCCCTCCAGACATTTGTCCTCACGAGGTTGATTTTGGTTCCGTTTAGGACCCACTGCTTCACAGACAGAATTAGGGGCACTAGGGATCGAACTTGGGATTTCAGGATCTGAAGCCAATAAATCTGACCACTATACAAGAGAGGCGGTCGAGTATCAAATACTTACTTACTTACTTACTTATGGCATAGGGAACACAAAAGTTCATTAATTTTAATGGTTTTAAATATTATATTTTACTTATCATCGGCTTCATGTCGTGGTCAATATTGCTAAAGTGCTATGACTGAGCACTGAGTGCGTAAATTAATCAGCTCTAGTAACTTGACTAGTTCGAATCCCTGTTAGGTTGAAATTACTTAGTACTAGCGTGATACGAACTCGGTCAAGGCACAAGAGATTTTGAACATACAATAAGTGCGTTACAGAGTGTTAGTAACATTTGCTTTCAGCTAAGAGCTTTTTTTAAAAAATGTACTTGAAATATCAGAATAATCGCTGCATTGTTATATAAAAATATTTATTTGTATCTTAATTTTGATATTATTTCTACAGTAAATAAAATAGTATCGCTACTCATCCATTGTACCTAAATTAGTAGATACAGATAGCCTAAGCGCCAGTAATATGCATACCATTAAAAAAACTTACCCTTTACTACAAGCAGTTAAATAATCAATTATATCTTTGATTTTCTTTGTGCGCCCTTTCTTCATAAACTTGTTATTCACAAGGATATAAAATAATATTTTGTAAATACTTCTCCACCTCAAAATTTATACAATCCATTGGATTTTGTTCGAAAGCAAAAAGGTCACATATTGTTAATTATATAAAAAGTAATCACCGTGGATACTTATTGTTCGGGATTAGATACATTTCTTCCGAAACGAGCGCACAAACTGCGAGAATGCAACAGGTTCAAATTAAAAGTAATCACATTTAAAAAGCCAATAAAATAAAATTAACATTTTCACATCTTGACTACCAAATCTTCGTTCATTAACTTTTTGAAAAATAACTTATTCCAAAGACCAATGAGAGTCAAATCCTAGACCGTAAAATAAAAACTAGTATATAAAATTATTCTGAGAACATCTCTAAATTACATTTAGACAACATTTTATTTAAAATAACTATGTTTGATATGAGCAGGAATGTTTATCTTTATTATAATAGTGGATTAAAAATTCAATGTACAGTAGTTTTCCTATACTTTGAATATTAACACTTATTATTACAACGTGTAGTGCTCAAGAATGAGAAAACCCAAGAAACAATATAAGATAAGAGTGAAGAATGTTACATGTTTTACTGCCTCAGTTAAATAAGGGCTAATGTCATAAAACTTTGTGTATGAAGAAGCTGTGGTTTTTTTCTTTGAAAATAATGTATCATTAGAGTAATACTCTCATTGAAGTAAGTAGGGACCAACTATATTTATTCACACAGCAGGAAGACTTTGTGAGTATTTTAGTTACTGAATATATTAAGATGTTTAATTGTTTATATTTAATTACGCAAATTTTCATAATTAGACATTGGCCCTTCTTATCCTAACGTACATGGTATTAATGTTTCTTTGACTCAAGAAGGTCACAGAGATTAGTTTAACCCTCCACTGCCGCCTGCATTCCGATACAGCAGGTTAGCCAACGCTTGCAAAACGACACTAGCTTGTAAATGGGTAATGATCATACTAACTGCACCTATTATCAGCTAAGACAACTAGTTGCAGAAGGAAAAGTTGTATTTAAAACCATGTATTTTGACTAGAGTGTCGACTTTGGAGTCGTTAGAGCTCAATATCGTCGTGATTATTGAAGCTAACCCAAATTAAAAAATATGTCTAAAAAGAAAAAGAAATTATTCATTAAATAATATGTTATAAACAAACACTCTAGCTTAATTGTGCAACGAAAATAAATAAATCCATTAATAATTTTTGTTTTCCCATTTAAAATGCATTGAAGTGGAAACATTTTAATGAAAATATTTCAATAACTATTTTTAGCATGGTTTGAAAATTCCATAAGAATTATGAAAGATGCCCAGATATGTTACTAAAATAAATAAAAAACAACAATGTTGAATTTTTTTTTTAGAACCGTGCATTTATGGGTAGGCAGAGACTTAAATACCCTAGACATGGCGTCCTAGCCAGCGAGATGGTGGATCTGACGACCCAAGCTCCATTGAAATCGCTCAGTCGGTGGATCTGACAACCCAAGCACCATGGATGTCGCTCTTCTTCGTCACAGACAGTGCAGAGTTTCCTTTTTCGATGCTCGGTGCTGTAGAATGGGTCTGAAATGTGGATCTGGCTGGTGTTCTATATATATATAGTTCAAAATCTGATGTGAATGGAGCAAAGAAAAAGTGATTAATTCAGAAATATAGATAAGGAGAAGGACGGATGAAGGCAAGATGAAAGGGAAACAAATTAGGGTGAACAGCTTGCGGGGTGAGGTAAAGGTAAGGTTCGTAGACACGCAGCTAGACGACTCCGGCAGCAGGGGTCTCGAGGTTGAGTCCATTCTAGATTTATTGGCGTGTGTGAGGGGGAAGAGAACATACTTATTTTGAAACAGCCATGCTGTTGTTCTTTGAATGTTTCCTCCTAACTATCCTGCCCAGAGAATCCGAGGACATCTTAATACGGTGAGTAGAAACAAGAGCATATTTTATTTAAATATATCTGTTTTCATTATATTATTTAGGATCAGATATTATTTTAACGAGAATTTGTGATATAGATGTTCTTTATAATATTTTCTTGAAGACAACATGGCAAATGTATATAATTTTATCTGGCTCCATCCAACGGGAACAGGTATGCGTTAAGGTAATTTATTCATAAATACGATAATATTAAACCTCTTCTTTGATATCTAGTACAGTATTTATAAAAGGACGATATTTTGTACCAACCACGTGTTTGAATGTAGGGAGATACGTAATTTTATTAGACTGCATCTCGTCAGAGAAAATAAACTTGGAGGTAGATTCAATTAACATAGTCTCTTTCTTGCATAAATTATAAAAGATATTGATTTTTAATTGTAGCTGTTCAATCTGTGCGATTGACATGCTACACAATAATAATAGTAACATGAGATGCCAAGGATGCAAAAAATCTAAACATAGGACGTGAGATTGCTGGTTCAACAAAAAAAAAAAGGAATCTACCATCAAAATTGAAGCGTGTATTTCAATAGGCCTACACCTATCCCCACCCATGAATTCTGTTTGGTTCTTGGATAGTTAATCTACCTCAAACATGTGCTATGATCAAATGAAATTTTTTAAACTTTCTGAGCCAAATATCCATGGCATTCTCGAGGACAGAAAATCAAGTCACATAAATGAGTCTCATTTAAAATTGTCTATAAAAGATGATCGCCTCAAAGCTTTGAACTTCAACACCAGTTAAAGTCTTGGTGAGTGTGAAATATGTATTAGAGAAAAATTTACCAGACTATCTTATCAATTTAGGGAACAACCGAAAAGTGTAGACAGGCTGGAAATGATACATTCTGATATTGTAGGCTCCAAGCACACCACTTCACACGGAGACTCCTGATATTCTGTTACTTTATCGATGAGGGAACTCGCTATAACAGAGTGTATTTCCTGAAAAATAAATTGGACTTTTAAATATATTAAAGAATTTAAAATTGAAGTAGAAAATATGACAGAAAAAAAGGATTAAGCCTCTTCAAGGTGACAATGATAGGGCAGAATATTGAAATTTGAAGTTTTACAAATTCTTATAAGATTTCGGAATTATAAGACATTTTTACGCTGTAAGATAACCCCAACAAAATGGATTGGCCAAACGAAAAAATAGGTCACTGCAGGATAAGGCCAGATGCCTACTATTGGCATAAAATTTGCCCCTCTCATTTTGGGCTGAGGCCATCTATTGTGCAAATTATTTATTGAATCGCAGCACATCCAGGATTCTGAAAGGTGAAACTCCATATTAAATATGGACTGGTCATGTAACATCAGCTCATAATCTTCAAGTTTTTTGATACAACGCGTTCGCGCACAACAAGGGCCCCAGCATAAGAAAATTTTATTCAAGAGCAAAATAAGGCATTTATGTCGGATACTCTGAAGTATCAAAGGCCTATCGCATTTAGGTGCAATCCCAAAGAAAGTCTAAATCGAGAGAGATGTAAAAATAATTAAAAAGCCCTAATATGACTCCTTCCAAGAGCCTTCAAGTGTTGTTCGATTCGGTTAAGAATACTGTGAACAACAATTAGATACACAGTAAAATGAAGAAAATTGTAACAGTCAAGAGATTTTAGTAATAAGGAATGACGAGGATTTAGACGAAATTAATGTAGTCGTAAATGACAGAAAATAAAACAATGACGAATCTGAAGATAGCGTTAAAGATGAAGTTGATTTAAGACTAAGAAATGTAATTAGACCACCTCTTTGGACGAATGAATATGACATTTCAGCATTATATGGAGTTAAGGAAGCTCTAGAAGAAGAATGTAAGAATGGCATGATGTCATAAAAATTAAATCAAGGCCCATATAAAAAAATGATAATGATGTATTAGTGACAAAACCAAATGGAGTAAATTTCAAAATGGTACTAAAAATAAGTAAAGACAAAATGGCGATCTTGAGTGAACAAAAGCACGTCTTGTAGCTTGAGGATTCTCACAAAGACAAGGACTCAACTATCGAGAAACGTATGCCCCAGTCACCAGATTAAGCTCTATCAGAACTCTTCTTGCGATAGCCGTAGAAGAAAATCTAAAAACAAATCATCCTGATGTATAAAGAGCTTTCCTTATTGGTGATATAGAGGAGATAATATTTATTCAAAAGCCAGAATTTCTAGAAAAAAATCCTATGCAACATCATGGCTGAAGAAATTGCTAGTGAAGACCATGTTTAAACAGGCTAAGAAATTCTTGAAGAACTACTTAAACAAAATCGTGAAAAGGTATGTCGTCTTAAGAAGGCGTTATACGAGCTAAAGCAAGCGGGACGTCAATGGTTCTGTAAATTATATTCCAAACATTGTAAATTAGGATTCATTCCTTCACATGCTTATATTTGCATCCACATTATTATTAGAGGGGGAGAAAAAAATGCTGGTTGCATTTTATGTAGACGATGTAAACATGGCGTCAAATAGTCAAGAAAAATTGATACAAATAAAGAAGGGGCTAATGAACGAATTTTAATTGGAAGAATTGGGAAATCTCCAATATTGTCTTGGTATAGACTTCAACTGTAAAAATTGATCTATTTCAGCCTCACAGAAGAAGCACTTTGTTTAATCCTTCATAAATATAATAATCCTGTTAAGACTCCCATGGTTCTAGGATTAAGTTTACCAGGGCGTCGACAGAAAACCTGCCAAATTTTCTATACCAAAATCTGGTTGGAGACCTTATGTACCTCGCAACAACCACAAGTCCGGATATTTCACAATCGGTAAGCTACTTAAGCCAAATTAATATTTGTTGTTCTAAGGAGCATTGGCTAGCTAGCAGCAAAAAAGGGTCCTCCGTTAACTTCAAGGTACCAAGGAACTGTCTCTGATCTTTCAAAAGACTGGAAAATTATTGACCGGATATGCTGATGCAAATTGGAGTTCATGGTCTAGTGGTAGAAGATCGTACATGGTGCACTGTTGAAGTATGCGGGTTCAATTATCAGATGGGAATGCAGAAAGCAAAGAACCATTGCTCTATCTACTCAAGAAACTGAGTACATTGCCTTAAAAGAAGCGGTAAATGAGGCAATTCATTTGCGGCAACTACGTGTCTACCCAAAATTTGACAAAGAATAAAATAATAAGGTCCCGATCAAAGCATATAAGTATAAAAGAACACTTTATTCGTAAAAAGGTTCAAAATGGTGACATTGTTGGTACATACAAGCCTTCTAAATCCATGGAAGAAGATATTTTTTGCAAAGTGTTTGATAAGTCCCAGAAACACCATTTTGAGGCAAGCTGTTAGATTGTATCCTCGGCTCTAACGCGTGAGGGGTAGTGTTGGGATTTGAGTAATTCCATTCATACACTTCATAGGTGAACCTTGACAAACAAGAAGACAGACAATTCGTTCTAAATGCTCCACTGTGTTTTGGTTTACTTTGTTTTGTCATACATATTAAATGAAGTAGAGATGATCTGTGTTAATATTTATCAAAAATGTAAAAACAATAATGAATTTTTTCCTTTGTGTTTAAAATATGTACAGTGTATTTAAACCGTTAACTCATGTTTTCATAATATTTCCAATAACTAACTCCTCCATAGGCCTCACTCTGTTTATCTTGAGCTTGCTGCAATCTGCTTGATGTTGGAGGGGGCGAAGTAAGTCCATACGTTTATTAATGTACTTCCTATCAAAGCTTGAGCTGGTGAAATCCCGGTGGTTGAATGGGGAGTATTTCTAAACTCGAGTAAGAACCTTTGTAAGGCCACGTCAAGTTGGGATGAAGGAACTTCTTTCAGGGCCGTTTGGAGATAACGCTTTACGGTCTTTACCGTATTCTCTGCAGCACCATTTGTTTTTGCCAAAATGGGGCTCCATACTTCCATTGGACTCAATTTTTCTTTAGGGACGTCTGAAATTCAAAGGATGAATAGTTTTGCGAGACAAGGTATACCAGTAAGCTAAATTGGGAAAAACTGGATGGTCGTGGCTGTCAACATGGACAAAGTTGAAAACACTTTTTGGCACTTAGAAAAAGTGTCTGTAATTATCCAAAAATGGTGCTAGTTAATCAATGTTGAGGCATTCCCATGATCTTGCTATCCATTCCCACGGTATCTATTCAGTCTTTGGTGGGTTATCCTTGGTTGCGTTGCAGGCTGGACATTATATCACTATTTCAGCAATGTCCTCATCTAGTTTCAGCCACCAAATGTATGATCGTGCTAAAGCCTTGGCCTTGACGATGCCCAGATGAGTTGCATGGTAGTTCTTGTAGTACGGTGGCTCTTAGGGCTAGAGGTATAACAATCCGATACCCCCAAATCAACACATCTCTTTCAACATGAAGTTCATCCTTGCGCTGGAAGTAGGGCTGTAAATTAGCCACAACATCTTGTGGCCACCTGTACTTTAAATACTTTAAGTACTTGTTTGAGTGAACCCTTTTTGATGGAACCCTGTTCGAGCGAAAAAATAAAGTACCTTAAATATAAGTATAGCTGTATCATTAAATAATTATGTTGACTTAAAAATAGTGTATGAAAATATCAAAAATAAAAATGTCTTCAAATAATATATTTTATTAAAAATTTGTGTATATAGATATTGACATTCAAAATATATTTAATAAAATGCAGGATAAAAAAATGGGGTGTGGCTGTGTCATGGACACGGCCGTGTGTTGTACGTGAATACGTTTATGTAACGGGTTATATATTTTTTAAATAAAATATTTTTATTTATGTATTTAGATAAAAGCAGGAAACAAATAATTTTTGTGTTACAATATAACTTTATTAATTATAGGTCTGTGATACGAAAAGTACGACACAAATGGCATACAAGATACATCGAGATTTCTGGTAAACGTTAAATCACTACAGGTATTACCTAACGTTGTTGGAGAAGTTTCAATATAAGACAAATTGAACTCGCTGAGCATGAAGTCGGGCAATGAGCGGTTTTGTGAGACATCAACGTTAAAGTATCCAACTATCATAACTGGTGTAGTAAGATCAGGCTCGTAATCTGGTATAATTTTAGCGATGTTTTTGGAATATTTTAACAACGATCGTAACATAAAGAGTTTAATTTCTGCTGACGCTGTGCCCGGGTGGATATACACACACCCGAGTACGAATTTGAAGATGCCATTGGCCTTTACGTTTACTAGACATACATCACCAGCTTTTGCGTCTTTCATTTCCAAATAAATTTTCGAAATGCCAAAGTTAACTCTATTACAATCAGTGAAGCTACTGATAATGCGATATATGGCTACTCCACCGGCTTTGCGACTTGATGATGATGATGATACCACTACCGATGATGTAGTTGCAATTTGTCTGTTCTTAGCGGTATTACAATATGATATCAGACCAAAGCCAGGCACATTCATTGGCATGGAATTTTCCATCCAAGTTTCGCTGATAGCCAAATAATCAGATCGGTTGATGATTGTATCGGTAGAGATGTCTTCTGAGTGCACGACCAAGCTTTGTGCATTAATGGCGGTAATAAGAATAAAACAATGCTGATCAGGAACACTATCACAACACTTTTTTGCTTTGGCGACTAGTGTCGGCAACGGATGTTGGGCCAATCTCTGGTACACATCTCGTATCTCTCTAACTGTAGGAGACGCCTGACCAAATCCGTGATAAAACTTGAAATCTTCTCGGGTATTGATCATATAAAGGCCATCTAACGAAATGACGCGACTTAAAGCCACATAAACTAGTTGGTTTTGCTGCGATTCATCATATTGGTACACAATTTGATCGAACGTACCTCCTTGTGATTTGTGAATCGTGATCGCACAAGCTGGCACTATTGGAAACTGTATTCGGCGGCATTTGATCTTTGGACCGAGTGGTATGTTGGCACTGCGCTTTGTTATTGGTGTCCATTTGAAGTCGAGAACGTCACTTTTGCAGATTACATGTGGTTTAGCTTTGAGTCGACATCGCTGGCCTATCATCTCGAGCGGGAATTCAATCCATAGTCTGAGTCGCTGTTTGTATGTGGCCAGAGATATTGACGGTTCGTCCTGTGCCTCTAACTCCTCATGATGCTCGTCTTCACTGAGCAGCTCTATATTCTTTAAGACACCAATCGCGCCATTCACTATGCCATCCTCAACGTCAATGTTAGTTGTAATCATGTAAGGGTAACCCACTGCAAGCGGGATTTTATAAGGCAGTCCACCCAACTCGACGACACTCATTTTGTGAAGCTTTTGCCGGGCTGTAGCAGCTTACGTCTGATTCTTGTAGCTTATCAAAGTGTCGTCAGTGACGTTGTATGTCTCTGTTAAGATAGCACTGCGGTTTTATGAGTTCACGCTGTGATTTTGATGATATAAACGCACAACGCCGATCAAGTTCGTATCGCACCACTGTTGGGTTCTAAATCGCGACTCAATGAGTTTAAATTCATCAACGTCGAGTCACTCTCCGTTGCCGACTTTATTAGTATAGCAGAGAACGTAGCGTCATTTTGCCGCATTACTTGTTGTAGTGTATAGTAGTTTAATGATTGCCAGAGTACGGCACCACCTATCATGTTGCGTGGGGCCCGATAAACGGGTGTCACACTAACTGGCGGTAATTGGCGAAAGTCACCGCAGAAGAAAATATGCATGCCGCAAAACGGTTGATCATGCGCACTAGTGAGCTCTTGTAGACGTAAGCTAATCTTGTGTAACACATCTGAACCGATCATGCTAACCTCGTCTATTATCACACATTTTACACCAACAAACATTTCTGTAATCTTGCAGGATCTCTCGTGACAGTGTGATAGTTCGACGCGATTGTGTAATTTTGAAGGCAGAATGCACAGTTACGCCTTGGATATTGACGGCGGCTTTGCCAGTCGAAGCACACCCTACGAACGCGTTAGTCAAAGAATTGTGTTGCACTGTGAAGCGATTATATATTTCCATTGCGAGTTTCAGCACATAGGTCTTACCGCTACTAGCAGGGCCGGTGAAGAAAACCTGGATCGGTTCCGAATTGTGTGTGTGTAAGCAATGTATCGCCTCCAGAAGTATTTCTCGTTGACCAGAGTTAATGCTACGCATCATGCGACAGAAGTCAACTTTGGTCTTTGCATTCGATCGCCGGCGAAATGCAGACACGGGTGTCACCATAGTCGAAGCATCGAAATCATCTGCATTTTCTACGCCGCCTTGTTGTATTATATTCTTCACAAACTCCTCGCGCTGATTACGGGCACCTAATGGATCTTCATCGTCAAACTGATTGTACATCCTCCGCAGTTCCTCAACAACACGTTCGATGTCAATGTTCGATTCGTATTGCTAACTCTTCTCCATTATCTCAGCCTCTCTGGCATCGTAAGTCTCCATAAATACATTACGGTCAATTATGTCGACTGCCTCACAACGAAATGGAACATATAACATGACCATCTCTCGTTTGTGGGTCACAATATTATCGGTTTCGTACGATCTATACCAATCTACAACGATCTCTTTTACGATATGCGACTGAACGTGCATTAACATCCTCTACATCATCCTCGTCATCTTCACTGCACCCTTAGTTGTCGCCATCGCCGTTGCCTTGACGTTTTCTCTTTCTGTTACCAACAACCGTATACCAAGCGACAAAGTCAGCTAAACATATCGACTCTAACTCTGTGGGCCTATCCTCGTAACGCTGAATCATGATTTTGGTCCAGATGTCAGTGCTCTTCTCGTGTAACCCTTCTCTGTCCATAACGTGCTTACGCTTGCGAGCCTTCTGTCTCTCATGTGGCCAAACAGTAGGAATGTAAGCAACGTCAACGCTGGATACACTCATTTTTTGGTGAAGTAAGAACCAGGCAGCCTCTTGCGATGAGATCTCAACCATGTTGAGTAACTTCAAGCTGAGTTGTTTCAACAGCAGTAGATATTCTTTCTCCGGGTGTTCATCGTGTAACTTCATTAGCTCACGATGTAGATTGTTAATGCCTCGATTTGACTTATTAAAGTACTCAACTACGTAAGCCGCACAGCTGTACTCTTCAAATATGAACTGCAAGTCGGTATTAGAACCCAGTGTTTGTGTGATCCATGGATTAAAAGTGTTGGTATAAATTTCTGCGAAGTCACGTTTAAACATCAACTTTGGCCGACGTAACGTAGACCGAATTATATCCAAATACTTTGCCTTCGTTATACCGTTGTCGATATAGAACTCGTCAAGTGTGTCATAATGTTTTTCCTCTAGTAGCTTACGCAGTTTAGCTGCCTTTAATTGGAAACCGCTGCGACGACTTTCGTTTTTTGACATCGGCAGTAGCACACGTGTTTCGCTCATCGGCCAGTAGGGTATATTGAAGCGGCATGTTGTTTCACCTCGTTTGGTGCAAGTAAATGTATGACGGTGAACTTGATTATTGTACTGATCACCCGGCAAGTCATCACGCGTAACAGAACATAGATCGGTGACTAATTGAATGGTATTAGTCATGTTTTCAGACACGGTCTCGTGATTATCACAATCGAGCCACAGAAGAATGTGCGCATGCGGACTACCAGGGTGTTGAAATTCAATTTGTTGAAAGAAATCCACGACACGATACTTACCAAAGAGATTAATTTTACCCTTTGCTTGCAGCAACGCCATCACACAGTCTACCAGTTTATTGAAATAGATGCAACACGTAATGGGATCTTCTTTGACCAAGTGACAGCGCATGGACTGAGTTAAGTCTACTAGTGGATCGGTTACGCTTACATCGGTAAACGCATCACTCAACTCATGCAGTATCTTGAGAAGACTCGGCCAACGTATTTCGTTAGAACTCAGTGTAAGGAACATCGACGGCTTGCCCAGCTGGCTTATCATCGCGAAAAGATCCTTCTTGCGATCCATTCAATACTGCACAGAATTTGGTAAAGATTTGAGAAATGCAAGGTTCTTATCGACACACTCATCGACGAACGTACGATCTTGTAGCATTTTGCGAGTGATATTGGCAGTCTGTGGTATGCATCGAAACATACTATGTATGCCTTCGACGACACGCAACCACATGATTTTCATGGCCATGTACAAAATGTGCTCGGGTGTGACACCACGACGATCACTTCTTCGTATCTCGCTTGTTGCGATCATGAACGGGGTAACGCGCACATCCGAGTTGAATTGCCTGCCAGTACAGCAGTATATCAGAGGAAACGCTAGTTCCTCGGCATACACATCGTAAATTATGTTCAACGGCGTTGAATGCTAACTGGAGCAATGTCGAGACAATGTTCTTCATTCCAAAGCATAATGTGCTGCCTTGCAAGCAGAACCTCCGACGCCGGTGCACTTCTGTCACACTGTATATTCTTGATCGGATCATCATCAGTGGCGTTGGTTGGCACACAATTGGTTAATGTGCTAGCATTAAACGAATCCCAAAGTACTGTAATCTTGTAGTGCTTATACAATGGTTGACCAAGTAAGAATTGTAGCCAAGCTTTTACCACTGACTTTTTGACCACGCCACTCAGATACGTTGATTTATGTATCATGTTCTTCTTTATGTTAACATTGAACGCCTGATCATCGTCCAATTGACGCGGTAGCTGTTGCACCATTGTGTCCACATCCACGGGTACATTATTAACTTGTACGATGATACCATAGCTTCCGTCGTAACGCAACCTACGTATCTGCATGAATGGCAGTCGCGGTGATACTAGACGTGCACTGATCGGATCTAATACGGGCAACCCGTGTTGCTTACGGTATAATTTAATTTTGGATGTAGAGGATAGATTCGAAACTACAACGCCAAACTGTATCCCCTGATTTTGTTATCATTAGTTTTTTTGGATTGCTCCGTATGGTAGCAAATTTAAAGACGTATTCACGTCAAAAAATAATATCAATTAATATGTAATATCAAATTTGAATATACCAAAGAGAATTTTACTGAAGGTTGACAAAAGATAAGAATACGTTTCCTTTTAATGGAATGGCTGCGATGCTTATTCTGACACAATAACTCAAATTGTGGCTTAATATTTGTCACTGCTGCTTTCCTAGTGATCTCTAAGCTTTTTAAGAATTGAGTGGTATTTGGTTTTAATTGCCATCATTGTCGAAAATGCGGATTTGCACAAATAAGTGGTAATAAATGGCAGAAGAGGTGACATCGCTAACTCCGACAATATAGGAAATTATGCTTTAACACCAGGCCAAAAAGTGTTCAAGTTTTTCCTTGAAAATTCAAGTTTGAGTTTTGAATCACATGAAATTTCTGCAAATTCATCTTGAGATTCTTCACATTTTCCATATCCACGATAAAAGGGGTTTAAATCCAATTTAATTGATTACTGTCCAGTAGAAAATATTTCTGAAAATTGTTTTTCAAGCATATCGAATGATCAATTGTTATCTAGGTACTTAATCAAGTCAAAGCTAAGCATATTAACAACAATAAAATCATCTGTGTTTGAAAATATTTCAATGAGTAATTTTCTATTTTATTCTTTCAAATGTTTGATTTTTTTCGTGAAAGCCTTAATTTTATCTTTAAGTGTAAAAATATTCGTACTCTCCCCCTGGAGATATACATTAAGTTCGTTGAGTTTCTCAAATAAATCTGACAGATAGCATAATTTTCACAGCAAATTTTCATTGTGAAAACCATTGACATATTCAGAGTTATTTTCAGACAGATATTTCATTTTTTAACACTAATAGCCGTCTCAATGCTTGTCCCTATGACAGCCATCGCACTTCTGTATGCAGTAAAAGTGTTCTGAAATTGGATTACATTTCACCACATAAATTTGCAAAGAGGCGACTGTTAAGCGCACGAGTTTTAATAAAATTAATAACCTTAACCGTATCCTGTAGTACAGCATTCAGATATGTAGAAATTTTCTTGGCCACTAATGCCTCTCAATGAATTATGCAATGAGTGAATTAGTAGGCCTATCGCTTTCAGATTTAACTTTGACCTGGAATTCAGTTATTCTTACTGTTATTGCCACTGCGCCGTCGGTACATAATCTAAAACAGTTATTCCATTCTAGCCCTACTTCCTTGAAAAATAAATTCACTTATTGAAAAATGGCCTCACCAGTTGTACGTCCATCTAATGACCGACAAAACAGTAAATATTCGTAGACACTGTTACCGTAACAATGCCTGACATATGACAATAGCTATGCGAAGGTTGTTATGTCAGACCGAATACAATAATTAATGAATTTCTTTAAAGACGAAGTAGGGATGTTCGAGCTTGGATCGATCTTTTCGAAATCAATTATTTGCCTTAAATTATTTGATTTTTTGGATCGATTCAAATGCCTTGATCTGATTTAGGTATCGATTTTTTTATAGCGATTTCAAAAAAGATCGAATCGAAAGAAATCAAAACCTCGAATCGACTCAGGGAAATTTATTTTCGTTGGTTTTAGAAAAAAGATTTGTTCACTATTAGTACTAGGAAAATTTCGAAACCAAGTCTTGCAATCTTGGGCTTCTTATTAGTTATTATTTGTCTTTAGTTAATTAAGTGAAGAGAATAATCCACTGATCTGCTCTTTTTACGTTTAGGTTGTGTAAATTATCACATCACGTTTTTATTATGTAATATATTTATGGTGACGTGTGGACCAACAAGTCAATTCTTTGAAAGCATTTCGTTAAAACCTCACTTCCCCAATGGAGTTTTAGTAGTTATAGAATACTTACATCTACAATCTACACTTTCACTAAACTAGGGATTCCCAAGTTTTGAGACACACCCTCCCACAAAAGGTGTGAGGTTCCCTCAAGACGGATGCCAACAAGTGTATTTATTTTTAATATTATAACTGGATCTCTAACAATTAATTCAAACAAATAAGATGTACTGATTTCACAGTTCCTAAATCACTGCCCTTTGTGGTTACCACAAATATAATTGAATTATCTTCCAGATTCATTTAATAAGTCATACTTTTTGCTGCTTCCTCCCCCCCTCAATACAATTTGAAGCCCCCACCCCTCCCCTCGATACATTTTGACGCCTCCCCCACCACTCCATTCGATTCATTTTTGACGCCACCCCCACCCCTCAACGCATTTTTGCTGCCTCCCTCCTATCAATACATTTTGACACCTCCCCACCCCCACCCCTTCACTTGATACTTATTTGCTGCCCTCCTCTCAACCATACATCATACACCCCTCCCTCCGGTGTAAAATTTTAGGTGCACCACTTTTGGTTAGTGTAGTCAGATAAGGCAAACTTTATTTACATGAATCGTTAGATCGATCTTTGGAAGATCGATTCAATGCACTCTATCTTTTGCCTGAATCGATACTACGCCTCTTGATCTAGATTGATCCAGAGAATCTATTCAAAGTCCATGAATCGAACATCCCTAATACGAAGTCCTGAACTGTAATTTTGAAACATAATTGCCAGACGGAATTTAGAATACAGAGACGTGAATTTAACCTAGGTACAAAGGTCACTCACCTATTGGTCGCTAAGTACTTAGTAACAGTATTACCCAACAGTGCCCTATATCTATCTATCTATCTATCTATCTATATATATATATATCAGACAAGTGACACTATGTGCACTCAAGGCACGGAACAAAGAAGGTGTAAAGGGGTAAGGGGGAGGAAACGTATAGAACACATTAGGTTCCCCTCCGCCTTTTTCAAAAGGCGCGCCCAACCATAGCTCAGATAGTCTTTGTACACTGTCGCTAACGCGCATTCGATCCGCGCATATCGTCTCTCTTCCTTTTTTGGGGAGAAGGGGGCGTGGCGAAGAATTGATGTCAGGCCTCCACAGTGGGATGTTGTTAGTGCTGGTGCGTGTTTGTGTCTTTGAGTGGAGCGGAGCATGGCTGAGGTTTGGTCAACTGGGGCACGAAGGGTGAGCCAAACGTTCTCTTATTTTCTTCTAACAAATGTTGTAACAGTATTACAACGTCTCCCCTTGGACGAAGAAAAATTCCTCAATTTTCGGTAAACAAACGAAGGGGGGGTGGGGGGTGCCACCCCTGATGTTCACAGATGGCTTACAGGTTGGCAACGGCTCGGGTACCACACGAGGCCTTGATGGGTGGTCTTCACCAGGAATGAGGAGGCACCCAGCGACCACGTCACCAGATATCAAGGCAGGCTCTCGTTCCACAAGCACCCATCCAGATATGTCCACCTCGGTTCAGATCTCTCGGGCGGATGAAGACCTCATACGTCCTTTGAACTATCACCGCTAAGGCGGTTCACGCTGAGGTTTGTTCGGAACTTTTCTCCAGCCGTTTGGCATCCAGTTCTACGAAGAGTAAGGGTTGGGGGGGGGGTGGCGGGAGGAAACAGTAGGCTTCTCTGTATATCATACACAAGAATACCCTAACCATTGACCATTAAGAAAATTCATATTATTATTCTTGTTTGCCCCTGATACAGTCGCGTTCATCAACATTTTCATACGGAAGAAGCCACATGAGTACTCACTACTTTGGGCTAAGAGACAGCTCTCCACTAGTGGTGGAGAGATGGGCCTACCACTCTATGTGTTGTAGATGGCGGTCATTGCTGGTAGCGAACGTTCATCACAATTTTATCTTGTTTGAGGTGATGCACTGACACGCACTTCAAATACAGAGAGTTCAAGCAAGTTTCTGGCAGGGATAAGTTTTAATTCTAACGTACCCCTAAACAAAGTCAAAAAGTGAGAGGGAGGCCTCCCCTATATATATATTAACAACTATACTCCTAAGATTCACAGATACACCTTAGATCACAAAAATAAATATAAAAAACCTATGCACATAAAAGGGAACGCCACACGTACGAAGGTTAAGACTCATTACATAACGGCCTTTAGGTGGCTGACGTGCGCTCTGCGCACTAAGGACGGGTCTGCTACTTATTTTAACATCACTGGAACCGGTGTGAGGAACCTGTCTATCAACCATGGACCACTCCAGTTGTATGCCAGTATCGCCAAAGACCTGTCGGCAGCCGAGCTAAGGGGGAAACACTTACAAACGACCTTGTCCCCTAGCTTAATTTGACTGGTATACGTCCCAGACCAAAGGTGGAAGCTACCTTTCTCTGGGACTTCTGCAGGTTCTCAAAGGCCAGCTCGCATCTGTCCTTATATGGGCAGTTTTCCACGTCATTCAGAAGAGGGTCAACATCCCAGTTGGCCAACAAGGGGTGGTTCAAGTCCGTGTTGAGGAACATTGAGGAAAGGGTGGCCTTGACTGACTCATAGAAGGAGACATTAACTGCTACGTTCAAAAGATCTTGATACCAGCGGGAGTGTTCTTGATGGTGGAAGATAGTCAACGCAATATTGAGGTTACGGTTGAAACGATCTACATGGTTCGGTGACGGGTTATAGGGTCTGGTGGTCACATGCTTGATCCCCCAAGAAAGACACATGTCCCCAAAAGACCTATATCTGAAACACGGTCCATTATCACTCACAACAATACTCGGGGTTCCTAAAATCGCCCACACACGCCTACACAAGGCATTAAATGTGGTCATCGCCTTCATTTTCCTAAGTGGGAGGAGAATGACGAACTTATAGAAGGCGTCCATAACAACAAAAATGGAAGTGTTGCCCTGGGAGGAGTGGGTCAGTCGGCTAACAAAGTCAATAAAAACTTTCTTCCACGGGCGCTTGGCGATGTTCGCAGAGTGGAAACCTATCTTCGAGTTGCGAGTGAGTTTAGCCAATTGGCACCGCTCACACTTACGTACCCAATCCCTAACATCTCTCGCCATTAAAGACCAAAATAACTCTTTGGAGTTTTTGCGTTTAGTTTTGAGAATGCCGCAATGACCACCGAGGAGAGAGTCGTGAAATTATTTCAACATCATCGGCCTAAGTTTCTCGGGGATGAAGTACTTGAGTCTACCCTATATCCTAACCACGAGGAGGCCTTTATGGATATCATAACTACAATCTTTCTCTCCACGCTTAATCCTGTCGACCATCTGCGTACAAAATTGGTCCCCCAATTGATGGTCGTTGATAGAAATTAATGACTCCGGGATTGTGTGTATGACACACAATAAGCCCTCCTCCTCACAGTCTCCTACGGGGTCCTTATAAAAGAAACCAGTCAATTTCAAAAATTTGTTTTATGTGTGAATAAAATTAAACTCGGCATACAATTTTTGTATCAGTCTACTAGAGGAATTACTTGTAGCTTAAATTTAAATTTTTGAACTAGTTAATCATAATGTTGTTATTGCTTATTTGTAAATCTTTGTCTATAATGTGCCTAGTTAGTAATTAACATTAGCCTCCATTTGTCATTCCACATAACTAGAGCCTTGCTATTTGTAACAAAATAATGAAGGTTCAGTAAGATTTTGTGGTCATCATGTGATATGGTACAAATTCGAACTTAACCTAACCTTTCATGTGTTAATAAATAACCTTGTTGAGGTTAATTGTCGCTCAACTATTAATTTATTCATTGTTTTGTTGGTAGACATGTAACGCGAAAATTTATCTTTTGTTTTGCATTGTTATTAATTATAAGAACAACTTGAATTCTTTTTTGTTATCCTTTTAAGTTCAAGTAAAATATCAGACACAACATAGATTGACAAGAATTAAATGACGTGTCGAATATTTGTTATTTACCTTTGTTATTTACCGGCATAGACAAACAAAAGTTATTAATTTGTTCAATAAACTTTGTAAAATCAACAACTTGTGTCTTTGCTGTCTCAAAAGTCAATAGGTTCTGGGCCCAGGACAGTGCTGTAGGACAACGTGGACAAAAGCGAAGACAAGGAAAAGCAAATAATTTGCAAGCCTAAAGCAACAAGTCGAAGCCGCAAGACGTGAGCAGTAAGCCGTAAGTAGTAAGCCAAAAGTAGCAAGTCGTACGCCGCATGCAGCAAGCAACAAGCCGTGAAATTTTTCGAGCGACACGTCATTTTATGTTTCATATTTACTTATTATAATTAGAACAGTATTATAACGTCAAGTCAAATTGTATTGAAAATTTTGAAAGACTTAATTCACGTCAAGTTAAATTAATTACATGGATAAATTTATATTAAAATCAGTCAGTATGGACACTGTAAGATCTCATTTAGAAACCTTAAGGCTGTGCAAGAGTGAAAATATTTTATTTTATTTTATTATTTTTATGGTTGTGAGCCTTTTTAATAGAATAAAAATAATAAAATAAGTAATAATAGAGCAAAATTGTTATGTATTTTTTGTTTAAATAGTTATAATGCTTAATTTAACTTAATAATACTAATTCGTATTCAAGTATTAAGAAATACAAGCAAACGCCTTAATTTTTGTTGTTGATGTACGGATAGTATAGCACTATATGGTAAACATATTTTAGGAACGGTATATACCATATTTTCCAAGATATTAATTTTTATTTAATAAATAATGAAACTGACTCGGCGGCAGACTTTCTCATTCTTTTACAAATAAATTTCCTATTAGAAAACTACTTTGTATTTTGAAATTAAATTTAACTCTCCTTATTTAGCAATAAATACTGGTTCATTTGACATTTTTAATACAATCGTTACTATCATATTTTCAAAACTGGATAGGAAATTGCCCGAAATTATGTGATTTTCACAGAAATAAATACAGCCAAACCGGGCCGTACCGTTGAGAACCAACACAGGTAGGAGTGACCGCTTGTGTTTGATTGACAGCGGCGGCGGGCGGGGAGATATGAGGGGGATGAAGATCATTAGCAAACTTTTCAAAACCAGCTGAGAAAAGTATTGAGGTACAAAACCATACCAAGAGTAATATTATGATATTTTAGACTGTTCTTGCCTGTTAGCTATTTAATGTGTGAAAGCTGTACAGTCTATTGTTACCAGTATCCTTTGACATGGTTTAGTTTTATATTTTAGTTTGAGCGTAGGCTACCATTTAACTGGCATGAATATAATTATATTAATCAAGGCCGTAGCCAGCAAATAATTTCAGGGGGTGGCCCATCCCCCAATTGATGGAGGCTAGGACAAATTCTAAGTATTAAACTCCTCTAGAAGCATTTTTTATGGCAACATAACACCATAACTGTCTTAGGCTAGAAAAAAATCAAATTATTAAACACCTCTAGAAGCTCTCTGAAGTATTTTTTATGGAAGCCAAACACCATAGCTGCCGAAGGCTAGAAAAAATTATAATTATTAAACACCTCTGGATGCTCTCTGAAGTGCTTTTTATGGTAACACAGCCCCCTAATTTGAACTTGTACATTAATTTTGGTATTGTTTAAACCATAAATAAAGCCATATATATTGTTCATAAAATTTATCGATTATGGCCTTGATATTAATCAACTTTTATATGAATTTTGGTGACCTGGTGGTCTAAGGGTAAGGTGTCAGACTTCTATGCTGGCGGCTGGGGTTCAATCCTCGGTCCCGGCACAGATGTATCTGATATCCAAACCCTTCCTTCGCCTCTGACAAGATATCTTGTGAATGTGGGGAATGCCAGGTCTCCACCGTGTTTCGGATTCCACGTTAAACTGTAGGTCCTCCATTTCATCTCACAATCACCCTACCATTACACATTAGCGTAAGTGCGTATAACCCGAACGGGCAGTAAGACGCGGTGCTAATAATAATAATAATAATAATATGTGAATTTTACTGTGTACAAAATGTCTAAGCCTCGTTCACTTCCAAGTAAAGTATGCAAAAGAAGAAAACGATCCAGAAATTTAAAGAAGAGATGGATAATCCAGAAAGAATAATCATAATTAACCGGAAACAAATTTGAATCACTTAAAAGGTAACCTTAGTTTGAAAGTATTACAACTAATATTTGTATTCTGTGTTTGTTAAAGTATATTTAGGCGTATTTTATTTGTTTATCTCATAAAAAAAATTCTGCGAATATGCCAAAAATGTGCCAAATATATTTATGTTGATAAATAAATTGAAAAAAAAAAAATTGTACAGTCTTGTACATAAAATGTTGCTGCGTTAAATTGGTTTCAAACGGAAATGATGGCAAGTTTTTTTAATCGAGTGTGTTGGCTACCTAAAGTTTAAAATAGTCCTTAGATATACACAAAATATAGGGTGTTGATTGTATTATAATATAATTTATAAGTTATGGGTTAGTTATTATAAGCCCTAATCAGTATGCGTGCCTAGTAAATTAAACGTTTTTCTGGTTTGTTAGTGAGTGGGAGGACAAGGTTTGAATTCCGACTTGGTGTAATCTACCAAAGCTTCTTTTAGTAACAGTTTCCCACGCTTCCTCCACACAAACCCGGTACATTTCTTCTCTATTCTACTTTACTCACTCTTACCCTATTATAATAACTAAATGCGAATAGCTTAGATGAATGGTAAGACGTTCTGTAATAAATAAATAACTATGTAAAATTTTTTGATGGCGATGACGAATTGGAGGATTTACCACCGAATGTGGAACATCCTTCACTCGTTAGTGAAAACACTATTTCAAAATATGACTATAGTAATGAAAATACCTTACCACCACTTTTCATAGAAAATTGAAAGGTTGAAAGAACACAGGATTCTTCCACTACGGATCACCGAATTATTGATGTAATGCCTTTTTCTAAACAGATAATTAAATTAGATGAACACTCCACATCGTGTACGTTAGGTCACTCACTATAAACTAGAAAAGAAAAAGGGAAATGGGCTTGAACTTACTCTGGTTTATTTTTGTGACAATTGTGATGATAAGCAATGCATTACCTCAAAACAACTCGTAAAAATTAACTATTTGTTAGGAGAAGAACATATTGAACTCCTAATACAAATGAAAATATTTATGAAGCTAACCTATAAATTCTAGATAGATTCTAGAAGCATCAAATTAAAATAAATCCATATAAGGATAACTCCAAATAAATGAGAGAGGCATACATTTTTTTATCTGGTGGTGGGAAACTCCAAATAGCTTTTAGAGACATCTTATTTTTTTAAAATCAGGCGATGATATGGGTGGGAGCTTGGTAAAATCCCAGTGGCCCTGATGGAAATGTCTAGGCACACCACTGGTTTAACGAAAGGGTAAATTTGATGGACCAAGATAGAATGGAACAGGCATAATGTAGTAGGTGTCTAGATTAGTACTATATTTAAAAAAAATACTAACATACAATAAATGTGTTTCAAAGAGTAAAAGCTAAAGCGTCTTAGTTCAAGTGTTTGTATCCAAGGTTACGAAGCATAATATAAACTTTGTCATATTAAAATGTTTAGTTTATAAACTAGGAAGTATCGAGTCCACTTCCTCACTAAGCAAGTGTTGGTGTTAGAAAGTGGTGATACAATGTTAGCTACGCATGCATTGCTAATAAACTAGACAGTCCTCAATAAGAATTGTTGGTGTTAGAGAGAGGAGATACAATGTTAGCTATGCATGAATTGACAGACAGCCCTCAGTGAGCAGTTTTCTTGTTGCTGAGTAGTGTCCAAACACATACCAGGGTGATCACTCTTTTACTTACTAATATCAAGATAAAGTATTGTAATCCTGAAATAAAATTTATTTCAAGATATTGATGAATTTTTACTTTTTTTATAAACTCAAACTCAAAAAACTAGTTTTCACAATTCTGTTTGTCCCCATGTCTATCTGTCAACCTGTCCCTGGCCATGGATCGGATACGGTTTGATTGATTTTTTCAAACTTGATATCTATAAGTTATTTTATTTTGACCTTAGCCTTCAAATTAAGAATAGTTTACAAATGAGAGATTTTTTTAATGCAATATTTTTTTTTCAAAACTGGATCTAAAGATTCTGATTAAAATGCAAACCTAGGGAGTAATTGAACTCACAAATAACAACGTAGAGGCTATTTGGTTTTTGGTCAGTAAAATTTTGAAGTGTGATGAGTGATTTTTCAAAAACTTCGAAATATTTTAAAAAGAGAGTCGATGATTCACTTCCAAATTGGTATCTTGGGAATGTCTAACATGACAAATAACATTTTATAAGTTTACTTATTTTTTTTAATAAATTATCATTTGTGGGTAGTTTATCGATGAGTGCTTTTTCAAAAACTTGGGGGAAAAAATGGCTTTGACGATTTGGCTCTAAATAGGCATCTTGAACTTGTTTGAGATTAAAACAACACACTGCTGCTGGCAACAGATATATTAGCTTATATCAAGTAATATTTTGTTAATAAGTGATTTAACAATGATACTTGTAATTAATGGCGAGGTATATAACCAAAGTAATATTTTGTTAGGACGTGAATTAAGTATGTTACTTGTAATGAATTGTGAGAGATAGAGCTAAAGTAATATTTTGTCAGTAGGTGATATGAGTGTTATTTGTAGTTAATTGTGAGGGATATACCGAAAATAATATTTTCAGGGTGGCCACTCACCAGTAAAATTGGGAAAAATCCCGGGAAATGTTCTTGAAAATTTGCCATCATTTTAGAATTTAAAGGCGAGGACCACTATAAATAGTTTTTTGGGCATACACATTTAAACATTTTCCATGGGGAAAACCACTTTAAATATATTCTTGAAAAATTAAATTAAAATATTATAGGTAAGGAAAACTATAATTAGCGTTTAGGGGTATCCAAATCTTAAAACAGTTCTAGAGGAGGATCACTCCAAATATCTTGGAAGGGGTCTAATTTTCAAAATATTACTGGATAAGTACCTTTCAAAATGGATTCTAGGGGTATTCAATTTTAACAAAATATATGGTGTTGAGTCCCCGGATCTCCTATTAATTGGAAGAAAGTTCCTTTAAAAAAAAATTGTATACACTCCTACACAAATAAAGTTCCACCGCCACTGGGTGAAGCACCTTCTTTAAATGTATAGGCCTATGAATACTACTGTTTATCTTGCCTAATCTCCACTTGTAGTTGAGCACACATCACACGTGCAATAATGGCCTTTTGATCCAGACCTTAATTTTTTACGCTGAGATTGTAGAGTAATATCATGGATGTGCCCTCGTTTTTAGTGAGGAGAGAAAGGTCCTGTCTATGATGGATCGTGATAAAGTCTCCCAACAGGAGTTGGTCAGCATTTTTTTTATCAATGGACTCATCTAATAAATTTGTGTAGTACTGCAATATATGGTGGTAGAACCGAGTGGGGTGGGGGCAAGAGGGGCCTCGTTCCCCTGAAAATAATCTCAGCTGGAATAAATCCCACCCCCCTAAATATATTTTAAATCCTCTGATACAATCGAATATGAAGTTGAAAGATCTTGCATTAACCTCAAAATAACTTCTATATACATTCAATTATCAAAAGTTTTCCAGAGAAGACAACTTCAAAGTTTCTAGAGGCATCTAATTTTCGAAAAAAATTCAAGCTAGGAGCAGTCTAAATATCTTCTAGAATCACCTAAATTTTAAACATTTTTGGAGTAGAACCCCTTCAAATAGCTTTCAGGAGATCTATTAAAAATAGATTCTGGAGGTATCCAGCTTTTAAAAAATTTCCGAAGGATGCTACTCAAAATAGGTTCTAGGAATATCCAAAGTTATAAATAATTTGTAGGGGGGACTATTCAAAATATCTTTTAAAAGAGTATGGTTTCAAAAAAGTGGGAAAGGACCACTTCAAATTAGGGACAGAATAAACGATAAGTGGAGAGGGGTGATTGCCCTTCTTGGAATAAATTAGCCCTCTTCTAGATGTAGTTTACACCTTCTGATATTCTCAAATAGATTCTAAATACATTCAATTAAAAAATAATCCAGGTTAGAATCTTTCCAAATAAAGTAATATTTAATCAGGAGATAACAACGTTAATAAGGTTACTTGTGAGTGATGTGGTTAGAGAATTGTGTATATTTTTGTTGATTATTTTATCGTAATAAAAACAATAACTTTAATATTTGTATTAATTCCTTGTATTTTCTTCTTAGAGAACATACCTTTTCTGCTATTATTTTACAATAATTTGGTTAACATTTTCGCTGTATATTATGTATATGATTGGTGTATTTACCAACATTTATTATTTTTATTTGTACATTAAACAGAAGGGACATTGTTTATTTAATGTTAAGTAAAGCGCACTATTTTAATCGATTGGCGTTGTTATTATTAACGGATGACAGACGTTCACTGTAATGTAACTAAATATATAGTGGAAAAAGAACACCTGGATACAAAAATAAAACACTTAGCTTTTGGCTTAGCGAGTTCTTTATTCGCTATGTATTAACTTGTGGTCCACTATTATATGGATCCATATCAACGTTTGTCTGCCAGTTGTTTTTTGTCGACCAGTTGGCTGTCTATCACTTTGTTCTTCTATGTACGTATTTTTCGACGAGTCGACGGCCACTAGTTACCTTGTCTATCAAATGTTTGTTAATATTTTGTCGATCAGTTGGTCGTGTAGCACATGGTCCTACCCTTATCAACAACTTGGTCTAAGTACTCCTTCGTGAAGATTTCTTGTTTGTCGATCACTTTGTTCACACGTATCGACCAGTTTATTGTTGATTAGTTTTAGGCACCCAAATTGGTCAACTATTCGTGTGTATATCACTTTGTCCTCGTATGCATGAGCTAGTCGACCAGTAGGTCATACTAGGGTCAGATAATTAACCCACTAAGCATTCCAAATATTTGTATACTTTTTGTCGACCAATTGGCTCTTTATCACATGGTCCTACTCACATCGACCATGTGATCGACACTGCTTTTGCATGACAGTCACTTGTCTGTCGACCACTTTTTCCACACATGTTAACCAGTGTGCTGTCGATCAGTTAGCTGGAGCCCCAATTGGTCGGCCAGTTTGCTGTCACTTTGTCCACCTGAGCATGGACTTGTCAACCAGTTGTTCCAAATCGTGTCGGCCACATGTCTCATCTAGCCTTCGAGATATTTTTTACAGCTTAACGACCAGTTTGTATTATGACAGTGTAAACAATATGAACCTGTAACTAATTTTGTTTACAAATACAACTATAGTACTTAGGCCTAGAAATTTAAATCATATCATTAATGGCAATCAGTCCTAGTTAAATATAATTGTGTCCAAAAAATATCAAGATCATTACACTTATTGTATTTCGTTGAATATCATATTTAAAAAAAAGTGTTTATCTTAAATTAAAAAACCTTTAGTTAATGTCATTTTTATCCCACATATTCCAAAAAGTGTATTTAATTTTGTATATTAACTTGTTGGAGTATGTAATCATCTTTACAAACCTCACAGTGAATTTGTTCTCATTAACATTAAAAATCATATATTTATTCGAGTTTCCCTGGCTAGGCCAGGGGAGGATCCAGGTGGGGTTGGGTGCAATCGTCCCCTCCTGGATAGAAAATTATCATAAATATTGAAACCAATACTTTAAAGTTGTAAAGAATTACTAACTAGCACCTTCCTCATCCTATCTCCTACACGACCTAATCAAAATTAGGCAACATCTCTTTCAACTTAGCTCTAGAGCAAATAAAGGGGATTAAAACTAAAATTTTCCAATATTTATATTAAGTTTGGTATTAAAATACACATTTTTTTCTTTTATTACTAAAACACTTTAGACCTATGTACAGTATATATTTATTACTTTTATTGTGACGGCGACTTTTTTTTATGATATTTTTGTATTAAAATTACAAATTGGTTAATCCAAATTGTGTTCTTTCTTAAAGTATTATTATTAATATATTAATTGTTAATTTCAACTAGTTTTTTAAACTCGCAATATTATAATTAAAATATTATAAATTAAAATCTTTATTAATAAAAATTATTAAATTTATCCTTGAAGGAGCCTTGTAAAAACCAATTTACCTCTACAACTAGCCCTGGATCCACCCTTGAGCTAGGCGTAGTTAAAAGTTGTGTCCTTCTAACGATAGCATTGTATTCCACCAAACCCCTCTGTAAACATACCCTGTTAGACTACTAATCCCCTCTTTCCTTACTTTTATTTGTACTCAAAGCGAGAAGTTAAGTAAGAGTGAGAGGTAATGATACTGTCTCCCTCTTTAACCGGGCCGTCACGAGCACGACAAACCGATAGTACTACACTCTATCGGAATATATCTGTCCCTAGCAGCCTGTGTACAACGTTAAGTGAAGATGCTCAATGAAAAGTCAATTTTGTATCTTGGAAATTTAAATTAATTCTAACATTAAAGTCAAAAGGTTTATATAATATTGTAAGTGGTCTCACTGTAAAGCCAGGAGGTGGCGCTAATGATGAGCAAGATATAGAGTGGGTCAACAAGGACCTTGAGGCTCAGACTTTAATAGGCTTAAATGTTAGTAGTAATATTGCGATCAAAATTGCAAATTGTACAACGTCAAGACAAATGTTAGAGAAATTGACAAGTTTGTATGGTACTGTGACAGATGTCACTGTAGAAGGTCTGCAGAGAAAATTTTTCAGCTTCACTTATGATGAAAACAAGTCAGCCGTGGAAAATTGTATGGAGGTTGTGCAGATTGCCGATGAACTAGCAAGTGAGAATGACCCAATGAGATCTAACTGGATTATCACCAGGATTATCAGCGTACTACCTCAGAAGCTGGCACATTTTAGGACAACCTGGGATACCGTCACAGGAGCAGATCGAACTTTCGAGAGATTGATTGAACGCTTGAGGATCGAGGATGAGAGAAACAGTTCTGGTGAAAATGCACCGGACCTAACCTCACATAGTACTCTAGTATCGAAACATCATAAGAAGTTGTAGCATTGGACGTTATATGGGAGACGCTACAAACAAAAACAAAAGAAGAGACTTACTGCATTCGCCTGTCGACTGGGCCTGCGGGGAACAACGGCTCAAAACCTCCGGACGAACCTTCACTAACCCGGGAGAACAAGACACTAAGAGCGCGTAATGACTGACAAGTTCAGCCGACGCCCAGGGCTGGCTGCACATGCGCAGTAACGAGTTCCCGTCACGAGAAGGTTCACGAAGCTCAGCATTGCTTGCACTATGTTCCATTTAAATCCAGAATGCTTCCCCCCTTCTCCTTTCGTCCTCCACTGATTTTTGTATATATTCTGTTCCCGGTATCGATAACGACACAATTGGGCCTGAGTCATATCAGGGATAGGATAAGCTCCGGCTTTCTACTTCATAAAATGTAAGATCTAAATCCGTTTTCGGCAAATTAAAACCTTTTTTTTTTAATGTAAATCTTTTCTAAATTCAATTTTGGCTTAAATTTCAAATAACCTAAAAAATCAATCTGACACTTAAGAACATAGTTTTTTCTGAGATCACCTTATTTGCAAGGTCAGGGCGACTTAGCGCCAGTAGAGTCACGACCAATCGATTGTATCGATTATGTACTGTATTGTTTAAATTAATGTTCGCGGGAACTATGTTAGTATTTGAATTAGTTTATCTTATTGTGATACGCTATGTGTCTTTTCTTGATGGGCAGATATTTAGAACTTGAATTTAACATATCTTACGCTATGAGCCATTTATTATGGACAAATATTTAATATTTGAATTTAACATATCTTATTGTCTTACGCTATGAGCCATTTATTATGGACAAATATTTAATATATGAATTTAACATATCTTATTGTCATACGCTATGAGCCATTTATTATGGACAAATATTTAGTATTTGAATTTAACATATCTTATTGTCATACGCTATGAGCCATTTATTATGGACAAATATTTAGTATTTGAATTTAACATATCTTATTGTCATACGCTATGTACCATTCCTAATGGACATATATATTATGTTTGAAATTAGATTGTCTTGTTGCCATTGACTAGGTGCTTTTTTTTAAAGGATTAATATTTAATGATGGAATCCAAATTGTCATGTTGTTTTTACTATGCGCCATTTCTAATGGGCGACATCTTAAAGTTAACATTTAAGTAATCTGATGAATATTTACCATCTGACTCTTTAGCTTTGACTTCAATTAATAGTTATTATGAATTTATTCTATTTTCTTTATACTTCGCAACATCAACAATGTATATATTTGGAGGAACTGTTAAAAATCTCATTGAGTTATGGCTAATAAATATCGACTAACTTTGACTTATACTAATTCTTATTATATATTTATCCCATCATTCCCAAGGTTATTCGTCAAACGTTATGGTTTAATATGAACTTTACTGAGGCTGAAGTCTCTTGCCGTCTGGTTGAGATAGAGGGTCACATTAATAACTCCTCAGCACTCGCTCTGGGTTAACCCCCCCCCCCCCCCTTTCTTGTAGTGTTTATATTTTCGATGTGTTTTGTTGGCATCTGGCCCTTTGGGATGCTACAAAGTCAAATCAGCAACCGTCAAACAAGCAAGAGAAGTCCAAAGTGACTTGCTATAAATGTGGAAAACAAGGACACGTTATTAAATATTGCAGAGGTAAGCCATGTGCGAAATATACTGAGCATTGCAAGAAACTGTATCCGTGCAATACATGCGGAACAAAAGGACATTTCGCAAAAGATTGTCCACAGAGCGATCAAAAGAAAACAACATCAAGCAGCAACAGACCAGCCTTGTTGACAATTGGTTTGTCAAGTGCAGAGATGAAACACGCCAAGCAGAAACAATATAAACGTAACGTCTAGATTCAGGACTGTGGTGCATCGCAGCATATGACTTCACATAGAGAGTGGTTTTCACACCTGACGCATCTTGAAGAACCTGTTACTATTGTTATTGGAGATGCAACTGAATTGGAGGGTGTTGCCATTGGAGATATTGATGTTGAGGCATATGATGGAAACAACTGGAACCCAGTGAGTCTGAAAGATGTACTTTATGTTCCCAAGCTGGACTACAATCTTTTCTCAGTAGGACAGATCTTGGACAAGGGGTACATCCAAATGGCAGACAAAAAGACTTCTAGAATTGCTACTTCAGATGGTCAACACACGAAAGTCATTGCAGAGAGAGAAGGAAATTTGTACAAGATGATGCTACGAAAGGAAGGACAAGGAATCTGTATGATTGCAGACTCTATCAGGATCTGGCACGAATGACTAGCTCACCAGAACGTAAAATACGTTCGAAACGTTTTGAGCAAGAACAATATCAAGTATGTCGATGATTGGCAAGATTATACATGTGAAGGCTGCATCTATGGCAAACAGCACAGAGTCTCACATCCAATCAACACGAAAGTATCCAAAGAACCTCTGAACTTAATCCAAGTGGATCTTGGTGAAATGGAAGTTACGTCGATTGGAGGAGCCAAATATTTTCTGTTATTCAAGGATGACTTTTCACATTTTAGAACGGTCTATTTCTTGAAGTCAAAGAATGAAGCAGCCACAAAACTGGATATCTTCATGAAGCTGGTGGAAAATCAGTTTGACAGGAAAGTCAAAGCTTTGAGATCAGACATCGGATTGGAAATCAAGAACAAAGAAACAAGGAAACTGCTTGAGGAACTTGGAGTTTTTCACACCTTTACTAATCCATATACGCCAGAACAGAATGGTAGAATCGAGAGGGAGATGAGAACTGTAGTGGAAGCTGCACGTTCAGCTATCCACGCAAATGATTTGAGTAAGACGCTTTGGGCAGAAGCTGTAAACTACGCAGTCTTTACGATCAACCAGACTGGAACGAGTTCAGTACCTGGCAAGAGTCCTGCTGAGCTTTGGTTTGGTCGTAAGATGAATGTGAGCAAGATGAAGATCTTCGGAAGTGAATGTTTTGTACTGAAGTCAAAAAGAAACAAACTAGACAAGAAGTCAGAGAAAGGAATATTCGTAGGATACGATGTAGATTCAACAGGATACAGAGTGTATATACCAAACAGTCGTCGAGTAATTAGTACGGATAATGTTACTTTTAATGAAGCCAAGATGAGAAGCCAGAAGCAGACAGAAGTTGAATCAAGTTTCAAGAAGGAAACAACAAATCAAGATGAAGAAGATTATAGAAAAGAGAAATCAGAAGAATCAGATCATGATGATACGACCAGTAATGCAGAAGAAACACAAGAAGAACAGATTGAAGAGTCAAACGAAGATATTGATGAACAATCAACATCGTCTAAACAAGAAAAGAGAGTATTGAGAGATCGCAAGACACTGAAGAAACCTGCAAGGTTCTCTGATTATGTGATGAGTTACATCAGAGGAGATGGAAATGCAATGATTGGTGAAGTTCAGGACATACCAGTGGATGAGGCATTGAAAGACACAAACTGGTACAATGCAATGAAAGAAGAATATGACTCGCTGATCAGGATGAAGACTTGGGAACTTGTGAAGTGCCCACCGTATTCTAGACCACTCACCTGTCGCTGGGTTTTGAGAGAGAAGACGAATGGAAAATTCAAAGCTCGACTGGTGGCACGTGGATTTGAACAAGAGGAAGGAATTGATTATACTGATACCTTTAGTCCTGTGGCTCGTCACACATCAATTAGATTGCTGTTGAGTCATGCAGCAGCTGAGAAGATGAAAGTAGTGACCTTCGATGTTAAAACGGCATTTCTTCATGGTGACCTGGAGGAGGAGCTATATATGCATCAACCAAAAGGCTTTGAAGACGGATCTGAAAAAGTGTGCAGACTACGGAAAAGTCTGTATGGTCTGAAGCAAGCACCTAAAAAATGGAATGAGAAGATTTCCTCACACTTGGAGAAGATTGGATTCACTAGTACAGATGACGATCCTTGTATATATTATAATGAGAGCAGGACAATCATGATCTCATTATTTGTCGATGATGGTCTAGTTATAGGCAAGAGAGAAGACGCTATTTTCGAAGTCTTGAAGAAGATCAACGAACAATTTGAGATCATGTACGAAAAGAAGATCCAAGACAAGCTATCCTACCTTGGCATGGAATTGAAAATTGAACAGGATGGAATCTTCATAAGTCAGCCAAAGTACACCACAAAAATCCTGAAAAGATTTAATCTTGATCAGTGCAACTCAGCTTCAACACCGATCGAAAAAGGGATGGTGACTGACGAAGAAAACCAGAAGAACGACAAACCAGTACCAGTGGGAACCCCCTACAGAGAGGCTCTCGGATCGCTGCTCTATCTGACAACAATCTCAAGACCAGATATAAGCTACGCTGTCAATTATCTGAGTCGGTACAGCAGCAGACCAATGAAAAGTCATTGGAAAATGATTAGAAGAGTGTTCATGTATCTGAAGAGTACTGTGAACTATGGCATCAAATTAGATGGAGGATCAAGACTAGTGGCCTACACAGACTCTGATCACGGAGGAGACAGAGAGTCAGGAAAGTCAACGAGTGGAGTACTGCTGATGAGAGGAGGACCTGTAATTTGGTACTCCAAAAAGCAACCAGTGGTAGCAAATTCTACTGCTGAGGCCGAGTACAGAGCTGCTGTTTCTTCGATAGATGATGTCAGCTGGACAAGAAGAATCTGCACGGAATTGAAAATCCTGAAGACTGATGAACCAACTACCTTGTACGTTGATAATAAGTCATCAATAACTATGCTGCATAACTCACATGAAGGCAAGACAACCAAGGGTAAAAAGCACATAGAAATTTCGAGAAAATTCATTCAACAGAATATAGGTAAGACTGTACTTCCTGAGCATGTTCAAACCAGAAGTCAGCTTGCAGATATTCTGACTAAACCACTTGATAAAAGCTCATTTGTAAAACTTCGTAGAGCGATAATTAAGGAGAAGTGTTGAGGTTAATTGTCGCCATTTGTAAAACTTCGTAGAGCGATAATTAAGGAGGAGTGTTGAGGTTAATTGTCGCTCAACTATTAATTTATTCATTGTTTTGTTGGTAGACATGTAACGCGAAAATTTATCTTTTGTTTTGCATTGTTATTAATTATAAGAACAACTTGAATTCTTTATTGTTATCCTTTTAAGTTCAAGTAAAATATCAGACACAGCATAGATTGACAAGAATTAAATGACGTGTCGAATATTTGTTATTTACCTTTGTTATTTACCGGCATAGGTGACCTGGTGGTCTAGGGGTAAGGTGTCAGACTTCTGTGCTGGCGGCCGGGGTTCAATCCTCGGTCCCGGCACAGATTTATCTGATTACCAAACCCTTCCTTCACCTCTGACAAGACATCTTGTTAATGTGGGGAATGCCAGGCCTCCACCGTGGTTCGGATTCCACGTTAAACTGTAGGTCCTTCATTTCATCTCACAATCACCCTACCATAACACATTAGCGTAAGTGCGTATAATCCGAATGGGTAGTAAGACGCGGTGCTAATAATAATAATAATAATAATAATAATAATAATAATAATAATAATAATAATTTACCGGCATAGACAAACAAAAGTTATTAATTTGTTCAATAAACTTTGTAAAATCAACAACCTGTGTCTTTGCTGTCTCAAAAGTCAATAAACCTCTATAATCTTTCATGTGTGAATACACTAAAAATTTGATCAACTATTATTTTAAGACTAATTTTATTAGAAGGAATTGATGTGGATGGATTAATAGGATACGACTCAAAAGGACAATTTGGTGAATTTTCAAAATTATTTGAAAATATTTGTTTTGTTACTATCGTAGTCCCACATCTGTTGGTGTGTGTTTTCTGTGTTATAATTCATAAAATCTTTCATAATTTGGCAGACAAAATAAATAAAATATCCTGGCGTGTTTCCACACTAGCCTCGATAGTTTTTCTTATACATATCAAATCATAATTTTATTTAACATCATTATTACACTCACAAGGATACATATAATAAAATAATACCTTGTATGATTTCTATAGTATTGGGTTGGACTCCAATAGTTAAATTATATATAGGCCCTCAGCTATGTTGCTCCGTACAATACTGGTAAACACTGGCCTATTTCTACGTGACCTCTGGGTGACGTCAGAGTGTCATAGAGAAATAAAAGAAAATGGATATTTAATACATTTAGCGATGTGGTATATACTCTGAATTATTGGTTAGAAAAAACAATGTTGTGGAGAAAATTTTACATTTATTATATCATAACCCACAATTAAAATTTTACCCTCTTACAATTTACTCTAATAGGTGATTATGGTGATGGACAATAAATCACCTTAAAACAAACTATTACTAGGCCTGAGCACTTTATCATTAAAAGTTCAAGCTCATTAAAGAATATAATTGGCCAAGAAACTTTAAATTCATGAAAAAAAACTAAGTTAACTATAAGTGTTATGAATTGGCCTTTTGCGATTCCCAATTCACTCACAACTCCTCACATATTCCCTTGAATTCTTGTTCATCTAACGGTCGTTACTGTAACCATCTGTTGAGATATCTAACTGTCCGTTCGGTGATCCCAGTACACGGATTTACACACATTCCAATTTCAGCGATATAAATAACTCAAGTACACATACCTTTCCAGCAATCGTTTAGGTACCTCTGAACATGCGTCCAATACTTATCAAGGACACTCTTTGGCTCCTTTAGATAGTTAGCTTTCAACATAAGCAATATTTTCCTTGCCATCCGATTAATTTTCGACCTCTAGCATTCACGAGCAATCGCTAGCCAATTGTCTTTCTCAAGATCATCCCTTTAAAAAGAAAACAAAAAAACAATACTTTTGTCTGTATCTATCGTTGCCAGCTCACAAACGCAAATTCTCCTAACTACCCAATCATACAATTAATTTAAGTAAACTATGAATTACACATACATACACACTGGTTTAGTTATGAATAATTAGAATTGCTATTCTTACCAAGAGATACGAGTAAACATTTACTCGGTTCAAGGAGTATTATATGTGGATGTAAAGTTGGAAATCCTCTTATTTGCAAAATGTATCATCCTTCCCTTCTGACTCAATTGGACTTTTTTTTTTAAATTCATATTATAAACATATATACATATTACCCCAAACCGTATAGATCAAAAAGAGGTTGGATGTTGACATAAGAAAAATCACTTACAACCTAGTCTACTAAAATAAGTTTAGTATTTAAAAAGGTTTTAATTTGTGCTTTTTATTTAAACTTAACTTATGGAATGGAAATTAAAGTTAGTTGGATATCAATTATCATGTTATAAAAGTTTAATCTTCTTGAAGTTCGGTCAAATCAATAATGGTACTCGCTTTAAGTAAAGCTAAATCCTTTCTAAAAGCTTATTTAGAAACCATATTTAATAATGATTTTTTCCATTATTGTGTTAATAATACACATTAACTATATTATCAACGACATCGAACCGTTTCATTTTTTTTAGTTTCAAAATTTCGCCACATGGCCACTTCATCGTCTAAAAATGGTGCCTATAAAGATTACTGTAAAACGTCAATGCGAAAAAGTCTAAAAATTAGAGCGGAAGGCGGAATACTTGATAGCTTTTAAACCAGTATCTTTAATTTTGTGGGTTAGGGCATTTTATCCTATTTTATCTAATGGCTTAATTCTTAATTATTCAAAAGAATGTCATGTTTAGTTGTATATTATAGTCAATAATTTTTTTTTTAGTAGTTATTTAACTGTTCACTTTTAATATAGAATGGTATGTAAAAAAATCCAACCAAGATAACGAAGGTATTTTTTATTTGTGAAATACATCATCAATTCTTTTTCAAGGCTTCTTAAATTTACTTTATATTTGCCATAAGTTAGCAGACGATTTACAATTTAGTGTTAATTAAATTCTGCTCATAATCTTTTCCCATACAAATTTAAATTCAAGGGTACAGCTTTTGCAAACTTAATCAGTTTTATAATGCCTATGTTAACAGCAGGTATTATAATAATTGGAGATGATATTATTAAGGGTCAAGTGCAGGATACAAATTCAAACTTTATCTGCAAACACTTACACAAATACGGTATCAAAGTTTATAAGATTGTAGTTATTCATGATGATTGTAGTGACATTGCAGAAGCTGTGAAGCAATTCAGTAGTACATATAGTATAGTTTTTACTAGTGGTGGGACAGGTCCAACACATAATGGTGTAACTTATGCTGGAGTAGCAAAGGCTTTTGAAGAGCCATTAGTATTTAATGAATATCTAGAAAAACTATTACGTAATATAGGTTCAAGACATGCTATTAATCTGAAACCTGCTCTCACAATGGCTAATATTCCTCAATCTAGTCAAATTATCTATTTGCAGCGAAACAAAAGCTCTCTAACATCAAACCTATCTGAAATACCAATTATTCATGTTTCAAATGTCTATATTTTACCTGGTAATCCATCTCTTTTTGAATATGCAGTCTCCTCTTTGAAACCATCCACTTTGGGTTTAAACTCTTATGATATTTTCTTTTATACACATGAGCTTTACCTCAATGAAGATGAAGTTGTTATTATCCCTACTTTAAACTTGGCTGTTGATAAATTTAAGGACTCTGTAGTATTTGGCTCATATCCTGTTCTTGATAATAAGGTCTATTGCACAAAAATCACAATAGAATCTACATCTCAAATAGCTGCTGTTGATGCATTGACCTTTCTCAAGGAAAAACTTCCTTCAGAAACAATTGTGAAATGGGACGTCAATCCCAAAAGTAATGCTTTGGAGTCTGTGTATAAACTTTGCAAGAGCTCTTCAGGCAATACGTTTTCACTAAGAATCTCCGAGGCTGTAAAGGTGTGTTTTGTGTTTCGTAATAAAGCAATACGTGGGTCTTGTACACAACCTATACAGTTGGAAAATGATAACATACAACAACAAAACAATTATGAAACACCAATTATACCCACAAAGAACACATGTTGATACAGGTCAGATCAAATCTATGTTAAATTATAGACCTATTGTGTAACTTACATCTCACATACCTAGCTATTAAATATAAATCATAATGACATTTGATTACATTTCTAAGTGACAGAATAGCCTTCCAACATGCTGATAAAAATTACTGATGACTTAATTTACATTAATACATTAACAGGCATTTCTACAAAACCATCTCATTGTTATGTTTTTTTAGCACTCTGTCTTACTAGGTATTTGGGTGATATGCTGTTAATTATGTTAATAATGGTAATCCAACCCATCCTAGTTTAGCCTCATAAATGTGTTAACCATGTGAAGGCTAAGTTAATGTAGGACATGAATCCATGCGCACTCTACAAATTAACAAAGGATTAGGCCTACCCAAAAATAGAATTAGCATTGAAAGAAAAAACTCTAAAAATTAGTTAGTGTTAGACACTTTGTTTATCATTGAATTTCATCATTAAGAACTGAAACTTAGTTTTAAGAATAGCCACTTGAATTGTGATTTACTTTTTAACAACATAAACAATAGCTAATAAAAACTCTGAATTTTAGAAATGCTTATCTTTGAACTGGTCTAAATAAACTTTTTTATTTCCTATATTGAAACAGTAACTTAACTCATTAGAATATGCTTGACTGAAATAATTCTGCAATCTGTTGTAAACTTCCGGTCACCACCAATTTACTGCCTAAATAATACACCTTTACACAATTTATGACCCGCTTCAGGGGCTAAATGGTCTAAGGAGTCACTCTTGAGCTAGATTGACCTACTGATGATGAGGATAAGAGGGTTTGAACCCGGTCGACTCTACTAAAGATGGCTTCTTTTTCTAAATGTTTTTCCTCTCTCCTTCCACACAAATATGGGCATATTACCTCTAAAATGCTTCCTTTCTAATCCTTAACCATTAGAGCGTTTATCATAAATGTGTATAGCATGAAGACGCGGCAATAAAAAAACCTTTATCTTTTAGACATTTCAAATTTATTTGAATAAACTAAAATTATGCTCTGATAAATGCAATGCAAAGAAATAATAGGAAATGGGTATGCTCAATTATCTAACAAACACTTAGTACAAAAGTTGGAACGACTGACACTGTACTGTGAGCCAGAAAAAAATCTTTGTTGCCGGTCTTTAATATGTGAACCTCTCACATCACGGGACCCATGGGCTGTGCCTAACTACTGTTAATATCTACATTCAATAGACATTTTGCTGTCATTAACCTATTGACAGGTACACTAGATAGTACGAGAGACCAAGAGGCTAAGCTAGGAGGGAAGCAGCAAGGGTGCCAGCAGGGGAGACACAAGGAAAATGTGAACACATACTTGTTGGACTTACACCATATCAGTTTGCAAAAGATTTCCAAGATAGCTTCCCAGAATTTACAAGAAAAAAATTAGAGATAAAAGGCATTTTTAAGACACTCATGGTGCCCTGGCGGTCTAGGGGTAAGGTTTAGGACTTTTGTGCTGGGGTCAAGGGTTCAATCCTTGGTCCTGGCATAGATTTATCTGATTACCAAACCCTTCATTCACTTCTGACAAGACGTGTACTAACCACATCTTGTGAATGTGGGGAATACCAGGCCTTCACCGTGGTTCGGATTCCACGTTAAACTGCAGGTTCTCCATTTCATCTGACAATCACAATACCATTACACATTAGCGTGAGTGTGTATAGCCCGAATGGGTAGTAAGAAGTGGTGCTAATAGTAATAGTAGTAAGACATTCAATTTTAAATTAGGCACTAATAAAACAATACATTTTCAGAAACTATAAATCATCACATCTCGCCAATCACCTAAAATAAACTTAGGCCCCTAGACATCAAAACTTACATTTAAAAATATAGGAATAAAAGAAAAGACATTTAGGGTAAAATGTATCACCTATTTATTACACACGCGAGTTGAATAATCTCTAGAGAAAAAAAAAAAGCTATTGATAAGTCCTGTACCAAAATATGTGGTTTGTGATTTAAATGGTGTTTTATTAGTGTTTTTTGATTTATAAATAATAATGCTTTCTGACATTGCACGTTTTTGTAAAAGACAATGTAAAATTTTGGTGGAAGAAACTTTTAGAAAATAGGTACAAAATAATTTTTTTTGTCTTCAAGATTGATAACATTTTACTATACTAACCAGTGTATAGACCTATCTATAAAAAGTAACAGCTTGAAATATCCTTATTTGACATATGAAAATATAAAAATTGTTTTAGTAATTTTTGTAACTGTCGAAAAAGTTTCTTCATTCCTTAATCAGACTTGTGTACTATATAGCTTATTATATATGTGTTAAACTTGTAAAAATATTCTAACCCTACATTATAAATTAGCAACAAACTAATATTTATGTCTGAGACAGGTTGATATTTTCAAAACATTATAACTACAAGTTATATACTTTTTATAGCATTTTTACTCATGTATGCAGTTAGATGTCATCTCACCACCAGCCCATAAAGTTTGGTTTAACAGCTCAACACTACATGAAACCTTGTTATTCAATGGTCATTTCACGTCAAATGCACACAAAAAATTCAACCTGACCATTTTGTGTTAAAATGCAATTTTTACCAATTATTATTTCCTTAAATCTAACCATGAACAATCTTATTAAGATTTTTAATGGCACCGTTTTTGAGAAATCGAGTTTTGAAATTTCAAAAGGGAAACTAAATACTTAGCTATGTGTTATATTTTATCATAACATTTTGATGATGATGATGATGATAATGACGATTTAACCATCATATCTT
>JBCFYV010004401.1:0-21694 GCA_039000515.1 Timema cristinae
GTTGAACTTTAAATAAGATGCTGGTATAAAAATACACACATTAACTTACATAAATTCATCGTTAAAAATATATTATAGGTAACAAATATACTTAATTATAATAATTGCACCTTTTAAAAAATAGAAATAGTTAATTTTTTATTCATCACAATATTTTCCAGATTTATGGACCTGTTCAAGAAGGTTTTTTTCCTTTTGAGATATGAAAATAGAACTCAGCACGAGATCAAAAGCTTTCACCATATCAATATTAAGTATGTTTTTCTTTTACCCGTGATGAATTTATTAATGAGAAAACATGTTCAACAGTTGCATTTGATCCTGGCTGTGCCAAATAAAATCTAGCTAAGCTCTTTCAGGTTCTAAGTATTTATATCCTGCTTTGTAAAAGGAGCGAATATTTCACACAATTTTTCACTTATATTTTTGTCAACAATGTTTCATGAATTAGCCACCAGGAGTGAACATGGCTATACTAAAAAATTGAATAAAATCCTTGGTCCACAGATTATTTTTTTGGGAAGGACACTATGAAGTAGGACATTTTGAATAAATTCGGGACATCAAGGCATTTTATCAAGCAATGGGATTGTTCCTGGAAAAACAGGATAAATGGGAAGCCAAATTTACACATATTTAGTAAACACACGCCCAATTTGTGTATGATTATTACATTTCGTCCAAATTTTTATTATATTGAATTATTTTTTTCATTATATGGTTGACCTCGAGTAGTTAGAGCGGTCGGATAGAACAGGCTGGGATTGGTGGGATTTGGTCACGTGACCACGCCTCCTTCTCTGTGATTGGCTGCTCCCCTCCTTCCCCCACACCTCCTTCCGCTGCCCTACTTTCCTCTGATTGGCTGTTGGTTTTCCCCCTCCCCTACAAACCCTGGACATGTTTTTTTTTATTAATTATCGTAAATTAATTATTGTTAATTATTAGGATAGAGGTGTTGTAGTTTTTTTATTTATTGCTGGCATACGCCGGACATGTTGGTTGTTAATTAATTGGTAGGATAGAGGCGGTGTTGGAGTTTTTATTCATCGTTTTGAACCTCTAGCTAGTGCTGTCTTATGTTGAATGAGCATTGGTTCCATCGTCACAAGGCCTGAACCTCTCCTGGCGGCCTTTTAATTATTAATTAATTAATTTATGCTAATTAAGGATCGAGGTGTTGGAGTTTTAGAGCGTTGTGGGAGCATGAGACAAGAGGCACCAACCTCTCACTATGACTGTCAATGATATAATGAACATTGCTTCTATACGTCTCTCCCAAAAGTGGCAATCAGCCTTTCACTTTTCCCTCCCCACCCCTCCCCCAGAGCCGGGGTTGTTCATCTGGTTTTCCCCCTCCCCCGGTCATTCCTCCTCCTTCGCCACCCTGACGCCAGCCTGCCGGGACGACAAGTGACATCGATAACCTTGGGTTTTCCCAATGACGTAATCATCGCAACCCTGGCGCCGGCTGGCGGGCAGACAGGTTGGGACAAGAATAGATAGTGACCTCAGCAACCTGGGTGTTTCCAATGACGTAATCATTGCGTGTTATGTCGCAACTCTAGCATCTCTAATTATGCACAATCAGGGGCCTCGTTATCCACAGTTAGGGGCCACTACCCCTGTCACAAGTCTACTAAAATTGTTTGTTTGGTAGCGTCTGTCGAAATACCTGGAAATGTACCTCCACCCGCAGCTCTCGGACGGGACAACCTGGGTTTTTTCCTATGCCGTAATCATTGCGTGTTATGTCACAACTCTAGCTGACACATGCACAATCAGGGGCCTCGGAATCCACAGTTAGGGGCCGCTATCCCCGTCACAAGTATACTAAAATTGGTTGATTGGTAGCGTCTGTCGAAATGCCTGGAAATGTTCCTCCACCCGCAGCTCTCGGACCGGACAACCTGAGTTTTTTCCTATGACGTAATCATCGCGTGTTATGTCCCAACCCTGGCGCCAGTATGTCGGCCCGACAAGACAAGAATAGATATTAAGGTCATTGCCTCGGGCATCTGGTTTTCCCGGGTGCCAATATGTCGGCCCAGAATAGATATCGAGGACATTGCCCGGGGCAACAGGGTTTTTCCCTGGCGCCTGTATGTCGGGCAGACAAGACAAGAATATATATTGAGGTCATTGCCCCGGGCAACGGGGGTTTTCCCTGGCGTCAGCTTGACGGCTCACGAGACAAGAATAGATCTTGACCTCAACAACCTTGGGGTTTTCCCAATGACGTAATCATTGCGTGTTATGTCGCAACCCTGACGCCGGCTGGCGGGCAGACAAGACAAGTTGAGACTGGCGTCAGGTTGTCGGGCAGGCAAGACAAGAATAGATATTGAGGTCATTGCCCCGGGCAACGGGGGTTTTCCCTGGCGTCAGCTTGACGGCTCACGAGACAAGAATAGATCGTGACCTCAACAACCTTGGGTTTTCCCAATGACGTAATCATCGCGTGTTATGTCGCAACCCTGGCGCCAGGTTGGCGGGCAGACAAGACAAGTTGGGACAAGATTAGATATTGACCCGGGCAGCGGGTTTTCCCTGGCGCCAGGTAGTCAGGCAGACAAGAATAGATATTGAAGTCATTGACCCTGGCAGTGGGTTTTCCCTGGCGCCAGGTTGGCGGGCAGACAAGACATGTTGAAACAAGATTAGATATTGACCCGGGGCATCGGGTTGTCGGGCAGACAAGACAAGTTGGGACTCGTAAATAAAACACAGATGTTACAAATATATATTTATTTATTAAACATCCCAATTATACATTTTTACAGGAATGACGCATATATTCGTTCATACGTTTTTCTACAGTGTCTCTTAGATGCGTTAGTAAAATTGTTTTTAGTTCACAATCCAACATGTAATAGTCCAAACCGATGACTTGACGTGTATAGTAAGTAGCACTGATAAGATCCAGGTTTTTGATGTGCGTTTCCACCGTAGGTTGTTCTAGGTCGATGACATCCGTCGATTCTGTTAGCGTGTCGCATACATCCACGACGAGTGTGTCGATCAAATTGTTGCAATAGCGGGCGACGGGTGTCGACCACATGTCCCGTCGGTCGACGGCGACGTCGATGAGGTCCCACACCTCACAAAGACGCGCCCAGCTAGGTGCTAGATAGGCGACCCGTTTGATTCCGGCGTCTTGTTTCTCGTTGATGACGACCATACGGTCACCGCACATACGTCTCAGAGAGATTTCGTGATTAGTCAGGCTAATCTTCTGAGGAGGTTGAGTGTTGGTGAAAAACTTTGATATGACCGACTTGTAGGTGCTCAGTTCTTGCCATTCTGTACGGTTAAACACGGCGCAGTTCCCTCCACATTTTTCTAGTTGGACATAGGGCGTAAAGTTGTTCTTGACACTCATGCCGACGATGACCACGTAGGCTTACTTTTGAGTAGCACTGACTCAACGTTAAGCCCTGTGTATGTCTCATTTAGACGAGCAGACCAGCTAGACGCTAGAGCAGTGCTTGATAACGTAAGTCGCGTGCTGCAGAGTAATAGTTTGTTTTTGAGTACTGCACCATTGTACGTTAAACTCTCCCACTTTAAGGAGCCTCGCGGGAGTGGACGTTATTGTGATAAACTCTCTCCCGCAAGCACATATAGCCGCAAAAACAAAGGGATCATTACGATTCAAAATGACGACACATTTTGTCTTGCCCGTGCATTGGTTGTCGCCAAAGCTATATGTGACAATAAAAGAGAACCAGGATGCATGGACGTGAACACCTTTAAACAAATCAAAATGGGTCGACCTATTCAAAAACTCGAAGCAGAGGAACTATGCCGTGATGCCCGTGTGAATCTTTTGAAAGGTGGTGGGCTCACTGAGCTGAAACAATTTCAAGCATACCTTTCCGAATACAAAATCACAGTGTTCAGGGAACGTCGGGGGAGACAGGTCCTATATGAGGGGCCTACTCCCTCCGAACATTCCTTTAAGGGGCACCTTGATTTGTATTTTCACGACGATAAGCAAAACCATTTTGACGTCATAACATCCTTGACAGCCGCATTTAAGTGCTCGTACTTTTGCCGCGAATGCCGTGTGCCATTTGATCATAAGAATGCGCACAAGTGTCAATCCGCGTGCAAAAAGTGCCACGCTAAAGCGGTTTGTAGCGGAGGCCGATCTGTGGTCTGTAAAGACTGCGGGCGTTGGTTCACAAATCAGACGTGCTTTGATAACCATAAACGTCCCGGGTTTTTCAGCGGTCACAGATCGGTCTGTGATGTCAAAAAGGTTTGCAAGGTATGCGGGCAATTTTTCAGTTTGGAAAAATCAAATTATTCACATAGGTGTTATGAGACTTTTTGTAGAGTATGCGATTCATATCGTCCTTTTGGTCATTTCTGTTATATGAAGCAGGCCCCATCCAAGCCGTCACTGGAAAAGAGTAATTTCATGTTTGTATTCTACGATTTTGAATGCAGACAAGAAACGCTTCTTCAAGGTGCGGCAGGCACGTACTTGCACGAACCTAACCTCTGTGTCGTGCAAACGTGTTGTAAGGCTTGTGTTCATATAGATGCAAATGACTATCATTGCACCGACTGTGGGGGCGATAGGACTCGCATATTCAAGGGTGATACCACAATGGCCCAATTTTTCGAATTTATTGTTCAAATTAAAGCTTCAAAATTTAAGGATATCACCCTCCTCGGCCATAACGCTAAATCCTATGATGGAAATTTTATTTTAAAATATATGATGGAGGTTAAAAAATGGACTCCAGAACTTATAATGAATGGTGGGAAAATCATGTCCATGCGTTACGGCCCGCTCCACTTTATTGACTCACTGAACTTTCTCCCGATGTCGCTGTCCAAATTGCCCAAAACTTTCGGCTTGGACGAGTCTTTGGCCAAGGGACATTTCCCCGATTTTTTCAATAAAAAAGAAAACGCGGAGTATAGGGGTCCCTTGCCGCCAAAGGAGGACTACGGCATCGGTGAGATGTCAGTTGAGGGAAAGGAGCACTTTGAGAAGTGGTATGACGCGTTGGTAAAAGATAACTATGTCTTTGATTTTAAACGCGAGTTGGAACTGTATTGTGTGAAAGATGTAGAGATCCTACGGAAGGCCTGCCTGAAGTTTAGAGAGATGCTCATGGAGAAAGCAAAGGTGGATCCTTTCAGAGAGGCGTGTACGATAGCTGGAGCGGCCATGTTGGTTTACCGCCGAAGTCATCTTAAGGAGAATACTATCGGTATTATCCCTAACGGTGGCTATCGTGGCGCAGACCACCAGTCGCACGTCGCTGTACAATGGCTCTGCTGGGAGGCCCATCAACGCGGTGTCTCTATTCTTCATGCGGGTAACGGCCGTGAGGAATATGTGTTAGGGCGACGTGTAGACGGTGTTGTTAAAGCTGGAGATACCACCACCGTCTTCCAGTTTTGGGGCTGTTATTGGCACGGGTGCCCTCTCTGTTACCCTGACAGGACCACCCCCGTCAAAAATAGCCCCCACGAGACCATGGAGACGCGTTATGAAGCGACCATGGCTTGTTTGGAAAAGTTTAAGAATGCCGGCTACACGGTCGTAGAGATGTGGGAGTGCATGTTTAATGCGATGAAACGCACAGACAAGGACTTGCAGCAATTTGTACTCCGGCACGAGGTGCATACTAAGGAACCTCTCAGTCCCAGGGATGCATTCTTTGGCGGCGTACAAATTGTATCAAGCTCTTCCACGAAACAGACCTTTCTTGTGGGGAGAAAATCAAGTACTTGGATGTGTGTTCATTGTATCCATACGTTTGCAAGTACAAAAAATACCCAGTCGGCCACCCCAAAATTCACTTGGAACCAAATTGTCCGTCTATAGATCAAGTAGAAGGCATAGCCAAAGTTACAGTGACGCCTCCGCGAGATTTATTCCTGCCCGTATTGCCTACCAGGATGCACGACAAGCTAATGTTCATCTTGTGCAGGAAATGCGGGAGGAGAAAAACCAAGGCGCGTGTCAGCACAACGACAAAAAAGATCGCTGCTTGACAGGCGTCTGGGTGATTGACGAGATCCGGAAAGCCGTTGAGAAAGGCTACACCGTTGAAGCAGTGCACGAAGTGTGGGAGTACAATGTATCTGTTTATGACCGTCAGACGCGTTCTGGAGGGTTGTTTCACGGGTACATTGATACTTTTTTGAAAATTAAACAAGAAGCCAGCGGATGGCCAGAGTGGTGTACCTCACAGGAGGAAAAGTTAGCATACATTCAAAATTATGAGGAAAGGGAAGGGGTAAAACTAGATTTCGGCTCTGTTTGTAAAAACCCTGGTCTCCGCACTCTGGCTAAACTTTTTTTAAATTCACTATGGGGAAAGTTTGGGCAAAGACCCGATTTACCACACGTAGCCGTTGTCAACGACTATCAGGGCGTCCACAAGTACCTGACGGATCCGTACATCACCGTGGACAGCGTGATTGATGTAAATGATGAGGTTATGTTCCTCAATTACAAGGATGCGCGGGACGCGTTGCGCCCTAACCCTAACACGAGTGTGGCGGTGGCGTGCTACACGACTGCTATGGCTAGTTTGCACTTATACAGCATCCTTGAACAATTGGGGGACCGCGTTTTATATCATGATACAGATAGCGTTCTATTCACTGAACGCCCCGGCGATTGGAGTCCACCGACCGGAGACTTTTTAGGTGACCTCACTGATGAACTTCAGGATTACGGTCCGGAAAGCTACATTAGCGCCTTTGTATCTGGCGGTCCCAAAAATTACGCTTACCGAGTTTGCGTTGGCGGTGATCCTGCCAAAACAAAAACGGTGTGCAAGGTTCGCGGGATCACCATAAACTATGGCAACCGGAACGATGTTAATTTTGAAGTTTTGAAAGCGATGGTCACCGAACAGGCTGCGGAAAGATACATACAGATACCGCACAAAATTGTAAGAAAAGGTCTTGCGACTGTATGTACCGTTTCGCAGGCTAAAGTCTACCGGCCCGTGTACACCAAACGCAGGATAACAGATGATTTTAATACGTTGCCGTTTGGGTATCAGAGTCCTTGTAAACGCGCTCGCCACGAATAAAAGGTGATCATTTAGACGGGCTGAATAATCATCTTTTTTTTCTTTCACTCTAGACAGTTCCACTGACATACCATTTTTCAAAGATTTGAGATTTTTTTCATATTTTTTTTCTGCATGAAAACAAGCATATTTTTTTATATTTTTTTTATGCACCCGGGTTACTTTTTTTATATTTTTTTATTTGCCAGTACAGTCCTCTGCCTACCTGATTTTTTCTAGTCAATTAGTTACTTGTATATATTTTAATTCTAGCCAAATGTTTGTATATATATATATTTATTTTAAATCTAATACATTGTTTGTATATATTTTTTTCTGATAAACTGATTGTATATATTTTTATTTTAAATCTAATACATTGTTTGTATATATATTTTTTTCAGTCAAATATGATAGACTGATTGTATATATTTTTATTTTAAATCTATTCACATATATATTTATTTTATTATAGTACCGAGGCCACTATTCCCCCTATATTGTAAATATTCACAGTATACTTTTCACTGTGTGTAAACAAAACCAGCTATGTTTATACAAACAATTATATATATTGTAAATATTCACAGTATACTTTACACTGTGTGTATACTTTTTTCCTGATTGTAAATAAATATTGTAAAAATTGTTATGTATGTGTTTTAACGTCTACACCCGCACCTCCCTCCTATCCTATAAATACAAGCTCATATAGCTTATAAGCTCAGTCTCAAACATTATGGACAAGTTGAAACATCCATTTTCGGCCATCATAAGCGGCCCGTCCGGCTGTGGAAAGTCACATTTTGTAGCAGACTTTATCCGTCACTTGGACACAATGTGTGACGTTAAATTTGATAAAATCACATGGTATTATGCTTTATGGAAACCGGGATTCGAACAAGACGGGACAAGTCCCCACGTCATATTCTGTAAGGGTTTGCCGGAAATGGATGACGTCTGTCATGACTCTCCACAGCTGATTATCCTGGACGACCTGATGCGTGAAGCCAACGAAGTGGTCGTCGATCTTTTCACCAAAGGATGCCACCATCAAAATATTAGCGTCATGTACCTTACACAAAATATATTCCATCAGGGCAAGGGCCAAAGAGACATTTCCTTAAACGCACATTATATCGTGCTTTTTAAAAATCCAAGGGATAAAGCTCAGATTCAACACTTTGCACGACAAGTCTGTCCTGAAAATCCCCGTGTTTTACAAGAGGCTTACACCGATGCTATAAGTACGCCTCACGGCTCTATATTGCTAGATTTCAAACAAGGTACACCAGAATGGTTCAGATATAGAACCCGCACAAATGTCGGCTGCTGCGTGTATCTACCGCGCAAAAGCTATAAAAACACCGACACTTCCCGCTTACAGATCATTTCATAACCATGAGTCCCAAAGTGCTGAAGCAGGCACCTCTGCTACGTGCGATGTATCGCATGAACCCTCAGCAACGTGTCGCCTTGATGAAAACAGCCGACAAGAAACTGGTTGACTCTGTTTGCGAGTGTGCCTACAACACTTTAAAAGGACGGGTACCGCTGAAAAATGCGCAGAAGACAAAGTTACGTGCTCACAAGCAGGTGTTGCGCAAGCTGGTCAAACGAGGAGAGTGCTGGAAGAAGAAGAGACGACTGCTCGTTCAGAAAGGAGGAGCGTTCTTGCCCTTACTTTTAGCCCTTTAATCAGCGGGGTCCTCGGTTCCTTATTCAACAAGTAAATAATGGAACACACGAAAAAGATGATATTGGTGTCCCCGGAAACATTACACCGTTACGAGCAACACCACCAACAAACGGCTTCGGCAACAAATCTAGTGGTCTCCGCGTTGGACAAGGAAATTGAAAAAATCCTCGCTTCAAAACTTGACGACAAGTCTAAATGGACTTTATACCAACAAGTGCTACAGCGATATCTACACTTTAGTCAACACCCACCGCCATCTGAAACCTCCACCACTACCACCCCTGAAGTGTCTGTACTTCCCATCCCAACTGTACTTAATACTGTACCAGCACAGGCACGTAAAAAAGCTGAACTTTTACTAGAACATATTAAGGCCCGAGGCGGCATCTCTTGGGACTCAAACGGAGAAGTGAGTATTCAAGATACGCCTCTTCGTGGATCCAATATTGTGGATTTAGTCAACGATCTGGTCAGAGCAAGAAGACACAGCGAACCGTCAGGGTGGCGAGAGTTTCTCGCGGCGCTGCAAAATATAAACGTTCCAAAAGAATTTATTGTGAACCCGAAACGTTTGGCGCCCATTAGAGATCCGACGCCCGTACCACAACCACTTACACCGTCGCAACGCCCAAAGAAGAAGAAACTGAAGAGAGTGGACGAAAACCGGTGGCTGCCATTCAGAGCTTAATGGAACGTCTAGCCGACATCTACTACGACCCTTCTCATCCTGCAGGGTTTGCAGGGGCGGCGTCGCTCATAAAGGCGTCCAAAAAAGATCCCGAAAAAGTACGACAATGGCTTCGTGCGCAGGACGCTTATACCTTACACAAACCTGTGCTAAAAAAATTTCCACGCAACAAGTACGTGGTGTCAAACATTGACGATCTCTGGCAAGCCGATCTCAACGATATGAGAAGTCTCAGAAAATACAACGACGGTGCAGTGTACTTGCTCACCGTCATCGACGTGTTTAGTAAGATGGCCTGGGCGAGGACGCTTCCATCCAAGACGGGGAGCGTCGTGAGAGCCGCCTTTCGGGAAATTTTCAAGCAAAGCGGTCGTAAACCTCTAAGTATACAGACGGACAAGGGGACAGAGTTCACGGCACGGCTAGTCCGGAAATTTCTCAAGCAAGAAGGCGTGCATTACTACACCACTCATAATCCAGACGTGAAGGCAAGCATCGTGGAACGGTTCAATAGAACTCTGAAAGGACGCATGTGGCGTTACTTTACCAAAAATAACACGTATCGGTATGTGGACGTCCTCCAAGCCCTAGTCGACGCTTACAACGGGTCCAAGCATTCCAGCATCAAGATGGCGCCCGCCGCCGTTTCAGAAACTAACGTGCTTCAAGTCAGAGATAATCTGTACGGCAAAAGGCGTCCAAGCGCGAAGCCTAAAATAAAAGTCTGTGACACGGTGCGTATTAGCAAATCCAAAATGCTGTTTGAAAAGGGCTACGAAAGCAATTGGAGCGAAGAGATTTTCAAAGTCAGTAGTGTCGTGTTGCGACAACCTGTCGTCTACAGACTCACCGATCTTGACGGCGAAGAAGTGGAGGGGACGTTTTACGAACCTGAATTGCAACGCGTACGTCTCCCTGAAACTTTTAAAGTTGATAAAATACTACGTGTCAAGTGTAAAGGCGCCAGAAAGAAAGTGTACGTGCAGTGGAAAGGTTACCCCGCCAAGTTTAATTCCTGGATTCCCGCCAGTTACGTCAGCACACTACCATGAAGGACCAATTTTACATCACTTTGCCGAGCGACAGCTCTATGGGATATTTCCCGAAAAATACCCTCACGAATTTCACCACGCAACTTCCTTACCGTCTTACACTCGAAGGGCGGTGGGAAGTCGCTCTGGCTGAATTTCAATATCCCTGTTCTTTCACCACCGTACCCGAAGGCCAAAATATTGTATGGTACAACTGGGTGGACGCTAACGGCGTGGAACAAATATTCAAGGATCATATCCCTGCTGGAAACTACAGCACTATCCACGAATTGATCAAGGCTCTAAACGAAGTAGAGGCTTTTAAAGGGGATTCCGGAGTTGTATTCAAGTACACAAACCCCAACAAAAAAGTGGAAGTTATCTCTTCTTCACCAAATATACAGCTGTTGACTCTATCAAGCCAACTAAGTCTGCAGCTCGGTTTCGATCCTAAGACTAATCTGATAAAAGTACCAAAGTCTCCGTACGCCGCCAACATTATACTAGGCCTGCCCTCGCAAATGTACATCTACACGGATATTGTCGAGCCTCAGCCCGTGGGTGACATTGTGGCACCGCTGTTACGTATCGTCGGCATCAACAACGTAAACTATCTCTACGGCATACATAAGACAGTTAGCTACGACCCGTTGCACTACATGCCGGTGCTGAGAAGGGAAATTGAAAGCTTGGAAATCAATATAAGAACCGACACGGGTGAACCTGTACCATTCGAGTTTGGAAAAGTGTGCGTGAAACTTCATTTTCGACGCTGCTCAACATGAACTGTCCCTACCAAAGATACTACATCAACCAGGCTGGAACAGGAATATCTTCGATCTACCACGGTGTTCCCTATCAAAGAGGGCATGGGATAGGAAGTTTTTTCAGTGGTCTTTTCAAAAGCGTCGTACCGTTGCTGAGAAGTGGCGCTAAAGCCATTGGAAAACAGGCGCTTCATACGGGAATCGACGTGCTCTCCGACGTTGCCAATCAAGGGCGTCCTTTCAAAGAGGCCCTACGGCAACGTGTCGGCGAGGCTGGAACAAACTTGAAACGCAAGGCTGAACAGAAGATCAACACGCTGATGACCGGCTCAGGCTATAAAGGGCGTCGTAAGAAGCAACGACGTCATTCTAAGGTCGTCACCCGACGTAAAAAGGTCAAGAAAGAAGCTAAAGATATTTTCAGTTAAAATGTCGTTTCTACACCCCCAGTCCTGCGAGTGTGCCAGCAGCGAACTCGATCTCTTTTCCGTGCCACCCACTCAAACCAGTCTTGAAAGTGGGCAATGGCTCCAGTACAAGCCTGTCTCTTCCCTCACCGATGATTCACCCATCGAATTTACCGTTACCGGACAAGGCGAGTTCTATATCGATCTTTCGCAGACTATGCTCTATCTCCGGGCGGCCATCATGAAACCCGATGGTGGCGCTTTCACAGAGGTGGATCAGATCGCTCCCGTCAACAAATGGCTGCATTCTCTATTCACGCTGGTGGACGTGTTTTTAAACCAAAAACTAGTATCACCGCCCAGCAACACGTATGCTTATAGAGCGTACATTGAGACGCTGCTCAATTACAACAGCGAAGCCAAAAGAACGCATTTGACTTGCGGTCTGTGGTTCGCAGACACCCCCGGAACTTTTGAGGAGGCTAACGCCAACAACAAGGGATTTGAGGCCCGTCGCAGTCTCACCACAAAAAGTAAGACAGTGGATCTTTTGGGGTATCTACACGGCGACGTGTTTAACCAAGACAAATACCTTTTGAACGGCGCCGAACTCCGAGTCCGGTTGGTCCGTTCCCGCGACGGGTTTAGTCTTATGGCGGTCCCTGAACTCCCTCACTTTAAGGTTCACATCGTTGAAGCCGGCCTTCTAGTGAGGCGTGTCAAAGTAGCACCTTCTATACTGTTGGCACACGCCAAAGCACTAAATGTCAGTCCCGCAAAGTATCCCATCACCCGTGTGGAAGTAAAAACACTCACTATTCCTACGGGCGTGCAAGGGAAATCGCTGGACAACGTATTCACCGGGCAGTTACCCAAACGGTGCATCGTGGGATTTGTGTCATACGCAGCGTTCAACGGAGACGCCACCAAGAACCCGTTCAACTTTCAAACCTACGGCATGAACCATTTCTCGCTGTACGTGGACGGGGAACAAGTACCGTCGAAACCGTTACAGCCCGATTTTTCAAACGGCCACTATGTCATGTCCTACCACACGCTGTTTTCTGGAACGGGTATACATTTCATGAACGAGGGTAGCGACATCACACGAGAAGCCTTCCCCAAGGGATATCATCTCATGGCTTTCGATCTCACACCTAATCTGTCCGCCCACATGACATCACATTGGAATTTGACGAGACACGGTTCTCTGAGCATCGAAGTGAGCTTCACCCGAGCTCTCACCGAAACCGTCAACTGTATCGTGTACGGGGAGTTTGCCAACATCATCACCATTGACAAGGACAGAAACGTTGTGACCGATTATGGAAGTTAATATAAACGGCTTCCCGCCCCTTACCCCCTTCATTTAAGCTATGGACGTCATTGTGGATTTCCAGAGCTTCATCGACGACAACAACGAGTTTATCGTCAAGGAACTGAGTGTTTTATCTGTATGCGGCACATTAATTCAACACTGGGTGTTAAAACCTCCATACGCTATCGAAGAACTTTCCACCGATGCCCGAAAGAAAGCCGACTATATAGTCAACAATCTGCACGGTATCACCTGGGATTACGGTGATGTGGATTACAGCCTGCTCGAATCCCTCATCTCCCGTGCCACAGCGCGTGCAGAAACCGTCTACGTCAAGGGGTCAGAAAAGAAAAAGTTTCTAGTCAAATACACGTCTACACCCATCGTAGATCTGTACGACAGAGGTTGTTCGTCACTGAAAACACTTAAATTGGGTCGCACCATGTGCATGGCACATAGTTCTGTATGGAATTTCTGCTCTGCCTCTATCGTCTGGGGACTTCGAGACTGGATGATTGAAGATGGACACGCACACCATAAGACGTGCGCTGAAAACAAGTCAGTGGTTCCGTTCTGTACGGTCGGGTGTTTTCCCTGCTGATCAACTACCCGCAAGAATAGCTCGACCTGCCGCTCTAGTCATCAACACCGATCCGCACACCAAATCTGGGACGCATTGGGTCGCCATCTTTATCGACAAGAACGGCGTGGGAGAATACTTTGACAGTTATGGTTTTCCACCGCGTATAAAGTCACATCTGGCATTTATACGCAAAAACACTTTTCGCACGTCCCATAGTAAGCTACAACTTCAAAGCATCGCATCAGACGTTTGCGGCCATTACTGTCTCATGTACCTTCTCTATCGCGCCCAGAACATTCCGCTGAAAACTTTCCAAAACCTATTCTCGCCCACCAATCATACAGCCAACGACGCTAAGGTGGTGAGATATTACAATAGATTTTTCAAGACTGTAGGGGCATGTCGCCCTTCAAGAGGCCGTGTCCAGACGGCGTGCGCCTATAAAAAGGGCGTCCCGGCGGTGTGGCGGCCATAACCACTGAGCATCATGGAAGGTCAAGACGTTTGCGGTAGCAAAGCAAAGCCTGCGAAACCACTCGCCGTCACCAGTATTTTCAACACATTGTTCCCGCTGGATGGAGTCGACGCCAAGCGAGTCATCGTCGGCATGAGTGTCAAGAACAACTTTACGCCCTATGTCCAACTAGAAAAATGTGGAGGGAACTGCGCCGTGTTTAACCGTACAGAATGGCAAGAACTGAGCACCTACAAGTCGGTCATATCAAAGTTTTTCACCAACACTCAACCTCCTCAGAAGATTAGCCTGACTAATCACGAAATCTCTCTGAGACGTATGTGCGGTGACCGTATGGTCGTCATCAACGAGAAACAAGACGCCGGAATCAAACGGGTCGCCTATCTAGCACCTAGCTGGGCGCGTCTTTGTGAGTGTGGGACCTCATCGACGTCGCCGTCGACCGACGGGACATGTGGTCGACACCCGTCGCCCGCTATTGCAACAATTTGATCGACACACTCGTCGTGGATGTATGCGACACGCTAACAGAATCGACGGATGTCATCGACCTAGAACAACCTACGGTGGAAACGCACATCAAAAACCTGGATCTTATCAGTGCTACTTACTATACACGTCAAGTCATCGGTTTGGACTATTACATGTTGGATTGTGAACTAAAAACAATTTTACTAACGCATCTAAGAGACACTGTAGAAAAACGTATGAACGAATATATGCGTCATTCCTGTAAAAATGTATAATTGGGATGTTTAATAAATAAATATATATTTGTAACATCTGTGTTTTATTTACGAGTCCCAACTTGTCTTGTCTGCCCGACAACCCGATGCCCCGGGTCAATATCTAATCTTGTTTCAACATGTCTTGTCTGCCCGCCAACCTGGCGCCAGGGAAAACCCACTGCCAGGGTCAATGACTTCAATATCTATTCTTGTCTGCCTGACTACCTGGCGCCAGGGAAAACCCGCTGCCCGGGTCAATATCTAATCTTGTCCCAACTTGTCTTGTCTGCCCGCCAACCTGGCGCCAGGGTTGCGACATAACACGCGATGATTACGTCATTGGGAAAACCCAAGGTTGTTGAGGTCACGATCTATTCTTGTCTCGTGAGCCGTCAAGCTGACGCCAGGGAAAACCCCCGTTGCCCGGGGCAATGACCTCAATATCTATTCTTGTCTTGCCTGCCCGACAACCTGACGCCAGTCTCAACTTGTCTTGTCTGCCCGCCAGCCCGGCGTCAGGGTTGCGACATAACACGCAATGATTACGTCATTGGGAAAACCCCAAGGTTGTTGAGGTCAAGATCTATTCTTGTCTCGTGAGCCGTCAAGCTGACGCCAGGGAAAACCCCCGTTGCCCGGGGCAATGACCTCAATATATATTCTTGTCTTGTCTGCCCGACATACAGGCGCCAGGGAAAAACCCTGTTGCCCCGGGCAATGTCCTCGATATCTATTCTGGGCCGACATATTGGCACCCGGGAAAACCAGATGCCCGAGGCAATGACCTTAATATCTATTCTTGTCTTGTCGGGCCGACATACTGGCGCCAGGGTTGGGACATAACACGCGATGATTACGTCATAGGAAAAAACTCAGGTTGTCCGGTCCGAGAGCTGCGGGTGGAGGAACATTTCCAGGCATTTCGACAGACGCTACCAAACAACCAATTTTAGTATACTTGTGACGGGGGATAGCGGCCCCTAACTGTGGATTCCGAGGCCCCTGATTGTGCATGTGTCAGCTAGAGTTGTGACATAACACGCAATGATTACGGCATAGGAAAAAACCCAGGTTGTCCCGTCCGAGAGCTGCGGGTGGAGGTACATTTCCAGGTATTTCGACAGACGCTACCAAACAAACAATTTTAGTAGACTTGTGACAGGGGTAGTGGCCCCTAACTGTGGATAACGAGGCCCCTGATTGTGCATAATTAGAGATGCTAGAGTTGCGACATAACACGCAATGATTACGTCATTGGAAACACCCAGGTTGCTGAGGTCACTATCTATTCTTGTCCCAACCTGTCTGCCCGCCAGCCCGGCGCCAGGGTTGCGATGATTACGTCATTGGGAAAACCCAAGGTTATCGATGTCACTTGTCGTCCCGGCAGGCTGGCGTCAGGGTGGCGAAGGAGGAGGAATGACCGGGGGAGGGGGAAAACCAGGATGAACAACCCCGGCTCTGGGGGGGGGTGGGGAGGGAAAAGTGAAAGGCTGATTGCCACTGTTGGAGGTGAGTACGTCATAGAGCCAATGTTCATTATATCATTGACAGTCATAGTGAGAGGTTGGTGCCTCTTGTCTCATGCTCCCACAACGCTCTAAAACTCCAACACCTCGATCCTTAATTAGCATAAATTAATTAATTAATAATTAAAAGGCCGCCAGGAGAGGTTCAGGCCTTGTGACGATGGAACCAATGCTCATTCAACATAAGACAGCACTAGCTAGAGGTTCAAAACGATGAATAAAAACTCCAACACCGCCTCTATCCTACCAATTAATTAACAACCAACATGTCCGGCGTATGCCAGCAATAAATAAAAAAACTACAACACCTCTATCCTAATAATTAACAATAATTAATTTACGATAATTAATAAAAAAAAACATGTCCAGGGTTTGTAGGGGAGGGGGAAAACCAACAGCCAATCAGAGGAAAGTAGGGCAGCGGAAGGAGGTGTGGGGGAAGGAGGGGAGCAGCCAATCACAGAGAAGGAGGCGTGGTCACGTGACCAAATCCCACCAATCCCAGCCTGTTCTATCCGACCGCTCTAACTACTACCTCGTTTTATAGATTTCGTTTACCCTGGAATGTGACACTCTTTCATTGAATCACTAGACTTTACACGACAACAATTAATTTAGGGTGTTCGAAAACAAGGAATATATTTGGTCCAAAAAGATATGAGACAACATAATGATGAATTACATACCAGTTACTTATCACGACATTGTTAGGATAATCAAGTATCGTATACTACGGTGGGCAGGATATGCAGCGCGAATAGTAGAATCTAAGAAATTAACTGGTAATCCCAATGAGATGAGACCATTTTGTGAAGACCTAGACGCAGATGGGAAGATAAGATGAGACCATTTTGTGAATACCTAGACGCAGATGGGAAGATAAGATGAGACCATTTTGTGAATACCTAGACGCAGATGGGAAGATAAAATGAGACCATTTTGTGAATACCTAGACGCAGATGGGAAGATAACTTTAGAATTGATCTGAAATAAAAGTATAATGAGGTGGACTAGATATAACTAGCTTAAGGTAGGGATAGGGTTTCATGAGTTGGACTGGCTAGAACTAACTCTAGATATGGATGGAGTGTAATGAGGTGGACTGGCTAGAACTATCCCTAGATAGGGATGAAGTGTAACGAGGTGGACTGGCTAGAACTAGCTCAAGGTAGGGATAGGTGACGTACTTTTGTGAGTGTGGCAGTTAACTTTCGAGTTTCTAATACCATGGATAAATTAAGTATCATGATTCAATTATCTTGTTTTACATACATAATTAGAGACTGCAAAACGTATTTTGCTACTGAGATATAAATTAACGAATTTTTAAGATTCTTTTTAATTGAGACCAAAGAAGGTAAAAGGTGTTTTTGGCCTGATATATTATGTATTCGTATTTATATCCATGAACTTTATCCATGAAGTTTATGTTTTGGCTGATTATCTTCAAGTTATGGAAACAATAATATTCTTATTTTAAGTTGTTTTAAGATTAATAATCTTAAAGTCAACCTCGGTGGCCTTTTGGTAAAGTTTTCGCCTCAGGATTTGATTTTAGTGGGTTCAAACCCAGCCGACACTTTTTTTTTAAGATATAAAAATCCGTAGCGAAACTTCCTTCTGAAGGCAAGTAAAGCCTCTGACTCCATGTCGATTGTGGCACGTAAAAGAATCCTGAAACGTATGTGAAAATAACTTTCTGATAAAATTGTTAAGTCATTTCGCACTCTTTCATATATATTCAGTTGGGAAGACAACAGAGAACCATTACACTTACTGTATTATCCTAGTACATGGGATTTCTACCAGATAGTGCAGGCAGTACTAACCAGTCAGTGGTTTGAGTGCATGTTCAGCTCCGGATGGATAGAGATCACATAAACCAACTTTTGGATTATTAACTAAGAAAGAAGAAGAAGAAGAAAGCATGTGTGTCGTTTCGCAACATGACATAATAACAGGAAAACATCCATTGTTTCATATATATCATAAGTATACAGGGTGGGACGGAAACATTATACGGTAAATGCTGAAGAACGTGATGGATAACGTGATGAGCTTTGGCTGACGTCCGGTGGAGCTCACCCGAGTGACATTATCTTCAAAAAGTGTACTATGTAATTTGCTTTTATTTAGCTATTGAATATTTTATTATGAAAATTGAAAAATGAGACCTGGACAGAATATGATATCTTAGATGCGAGTAAATCCTCACTAAAATAAATATAATATCTTTGGTTATTTGATTCTATTGAATATTTACTTTTCAATTAAAGTGTTAATTCTCAAGTTACTAATCACCTAATTGTTTGAGCCTCACCCTGTATCTATCCAGTCGATTGTTGATTATCATTTTCCTCTAGCTTGTGTTATTGCACAAAACAATTACTGCTAGGATGTTAGTTCCTGTACTCAAGAATATTCTACTATATATTTTTGGCAACAGTGTTATTTAAACTTTGTTTTGACCCGGTTGATATCTCTGCTGGGAATGAAAGGGTGTTCGACCCTTCACCCCCTAAAAAAAAAAAGTTTCTTTGCTATTATAATGGCAAAATTTCTTACAACCCACCCTTGTTGTGTTTTTACCTCGATTAGAAATGTCATGATCTTGATAATAATGACTGCAGTTCTTTAATAATCATTAGCACCTCGTCTTACTACCCGTTCGGGTAATACGATAATGTGTATTGGTAGGGTGATTGTGAGATGAAATGAAGGACCTACAGTTTAACGTGGGATCCAAACCACGGTGGAGGCCTGTCATTCCACACATTCACAAGTTGGGATTAATATACGTCTTGTCAGAGGTGAAGGAAGGGTTTGGTAATCAAATAAATCTGTTTCAGGACCGAGGATTTAACCCCGGACCCCCAGCAGAGAAGACTGATACCTTACCCTTAGACCACCAGGTCACCTCTCTTGATGTTAGTTAGCAATATTTTGAAATGACAGGAAAAGTTATCCAACATACGGCTCAGCTATATATGTATTTGTAACATAGAGTTATATATTTTATATAGTTGAACGAGTTTACTGACAGGAAAAAAAAATTCTTTAGTAGCTATAGGTAGAATCGCTTGTTATCAAAAGTTTAGTAGAAGAAACCCTTCTAAGTGTTTGACACCAGCAGACCAAGTCTTAAAAGGTACAACTTGTGTGTAGATATAGTCAGTCACCTTACGTCTTTTGTTTAAAGGAAAGGGGGGAGGTGGGGTGTATGGAAGAGAGAAAGGAGCTCTGAACTAAGAACGGAGCAAAGAGTCACCCGGAACTAATCAAAGTTTGCACACGACGTGTTTCGACTACCTTGTTCAAAATCCCAAGAAGGTTTCTAAACTCGATACGTAAACAAATAGTTCTGAATGCAGTAAACCTTCAAGTCTTGTTTTTTCATTATAGATTGTTGGGGATAAATAGAATGATTGGCTTTCGTTAAATAAAAAGTTTTATTCATATTTAAAATCTTGGTACGTAATGTATTTATATTTGTAATTGTAACAAAAAAATCAAACTCAAATTTGAGTGGCGTAGGGTTTATTGATTAATGCCATAGAAGATCAATTGTACTCGAGATTTTGATATATTTCAACGTTTCAACGTTCTTAAACTGAAAAAGTGTTTTCCACGAATCTCTCTTATTCTTTTCTCTTTCTTCCTCTCTCTTTTCCTCTATCTCTTTCTCTCTTTTATGTGATGCTGATTCAGGCGGATAGCTTCATGATTAGGGTATATATTTCTTATTTGTTTGAAGTATTTAAGCTGCACCTTCGGAACAGACTAATATTATCAGCACACAAGAATGTCTATAAGCAAGCGTGATAGGTCCTGCTAATTTTGCCAGGAAAGGTATTTTCACATACCTTCCAAGGTTCTTTTACATGTCAACAATTGACATGAGACAGATGGTTTAGCTTTTCTTACGAAATAAATTGTTCTACAGATTTATATCACTCAATAAAATCCGTCTTTAGTTGGGTTTGAACCCACGAACATCGGGCCCTGAGCCAAGAACTTTGCCCCAAGATCACCGAGGTCAATTTATTTGGGGGACACGAAAAAAAGGTTGAATATCCCTTGTCTAGATGGACCATACCTAAAATATGTTTTTCTCTCTAATGTTTCACCTATACGTAAACAATGACGTCAGAAAATGAGTACAGCTCTAAATAAAACGTAACTACAAGTGATTTTCCTTACCAACTTCTCACTGCAAACATATCACGTCCTCTTTTACGACATCTGGTGGAAGAGTACAGAACAAAGCTGTGAGCACAAGACTTATCCATCTACCTGAAGGAAACAATTGGGCAAAATGAACTATTACGAGAGTAGCCAATCAGAGGTTTCAACGAATTGGAAACTGAAAGAAACCGTAAACTTCTATACTGCTCTTTCACTTAATGATTAGAGGTCACAGAATTAAACTCTAGGGAGTTTCCTCATAAAGAAATGGTTCTTTCTTCTTTTTTTTTATGCTGAGACGTTTGTTTAGAGTTTGTACCAATTCTTACACCCCAATTAAGATATTCTTAATACATTTTTTACCACAGCATATTACTACCCGCTCGGGTTGTACGTAATTACGCTAATGTGTAGTGGGTAAAAGCGTATAACCCGAATGGGTAGTAAGACGCGGTGCTAAATATTATTATTATTGTAGTGGGTAAGGCGATTGAGAGATGAAATGGAGGACCTACAGTTTAACGTGGGATCCGAACCACGGTGGAGGCGTGGCATTCCTCACATTAACAAGTTGTGATTAATACACGTCTTGTCAGAGGTGAAGAAAGGGTTTGGTAATCAGATAAATCTGATCCGGGACCGAGGATTGAACCCCGGACCCCCAGCACCGAAGTCCAACACCTTACCCCTAGACGTTTCGGGTCTTGGGTTTTGGGTTTTGGTTGTTATAAAGTTATATTTTTAAGAAGTGTACCGAAATTTTCGTGGAGGTAGAGTGGAAAATCATTTTGGAAAACCACTTTTAGTACACCTGACTGAGATTTGAACCTCGATCTCCCCGTCATCGGCAGTCTAGTCTTCAGCGAGAGTCGCGCGTTAGACCACGTGGCCACCGATGCGGGTGATTTACTCTAATTAAGTTAGGATTAGGAAGGTAGAATTTATAGGAAGTATACACATTTTTTTCGGGAAGGAATAGTGAGAAATCCTTAAGGAAACAACAGTTTTAGGAAAAATAAATATTTTAATCACGCCCAATTGGGTTTGGAACCTTTATCATCCCTATCAGCAAAAATTGAGACCATACTAGGTTAAGACTTAGGTTAAGTGTTAGTGCACACATCGATTTTGTTTTGTTTTTTAGCACCGTGTCTTACTACCAGTTCATGTTATACACATATGTAATAACTACGCTACTGAGTTACGGATTAGTAAGGTCGAATTTAGAGGAA